>CAJQZM010035015.1:23657-38940 GCA_907164665.1 Colias nastes
TAATGTATCTTATTCTTAACACCTATGTATACCATGTTTACTTGCAACTAAATGATTTATTTATTTATTTATTTATTTATTTATTTATTTATAGGGAAGTAAAGGATCATTCACAACATTCCCTTTCGCCCTAAATGATATTGCATATTACCTACAGCTACCTAAGGCTATAATTTGTCATTATGTATATTCAAAGTTAAGTATATGTAAATTCAAAGTTTCAAAGCATCAAATCGCGTTTATCTCATGTATTAATCCACGTGGCATACTTGTGAAACAACAGTAATAAATATATTAGTGTCTGTAATGATTTCCTATTAACAAGAGGAAAGAATTTCGTATTGCAACACTGGACCGGCCCTTGTTCTCGCCTTAACAATATGCACAAATATGTAGATGCCTTTCATTTTATCGAGCAAACCAATTGTGGCTAATAATGCTACTAGTGCATAAGTGTAATGCCTTGAAATATCTAGCAAATATAAAGATAATTTTATTAATCACTATACACACTTACTAACATAGAGACAGAGATTCCTAATTCGTAGCTTTTTTACCTTTTTAGATTTTTCACCATTTCACATGCGTTTATATGGACGTATAAAGAATATTTTACGTTAAATTAAACTAAACATCGGTTAAACATTTAGCTTTTAAATAAAAAGCAGCGAATTAATAAACTGCAAAGAGCGATTAAAAAAGAGGTTCTTATATAACCCTCAATATCGAAGATAAAGGATATATCGTAACAACCGATTCCAGCACTTAGCGATAATATCAGGCAGTAAGGTCCTTTGCGGCACCTTACTGAGGTAAGCCATTTTCTATAAGACACACAGGTCCGGATTTAGTTATAGTTTTATTCATTCATTCAATTGTGTGTTGGCAAAACCTGGGATCAAAACGACTTGCTACTCTATAAAGACATTGCTTGCTAATGATCATAAGAATATCTTAAATCAGCCAAGTATGTTGGTTAGTAAAGTTGTTACAAACAAACAAAAAAAAAATTCTTTCCTCCTCATAATAAGTGTACATACAGGCAGTTGCGAGATATCTTCTAAACATAATATACAGACTCACTAATTCCAACGTCATTATACACTGTAAAATTGGACAAAATTTAATTAAATAATATAATTTACTGGAAACGTCAGGATTATTGTATTAATTTTCACAATTTAATATCACAAGTACTATCATTTTCATTAAACATGCCAGTCCAACCCTGAATAGAACAATCTTACTTGCCAAACTGTGAGCAATTATCACCCTTAGCTCCATAGTTATAAGGACGAATAAAGATATACCTTATAGTTCCTTAGAAGAATTTATTCAGGTAAATTGGATAGCTTTCAATCGTTCGCTTTTTGATTCTACGGTAGATTATTGGGCTTTAAAATTGGCTGTGAGAGATTGTTTTTGATACATAAGGTAAGATAAGTGAAATTATTATTGAGGAAAATTATTGCATTAGTGGGTACCTATATTATTATTTTTCAATAAAGTCCACTATGGAATCTGTTAGATGTTGTTTTAGGGTGCGTACAATCTCTTACCTATTACACTCAAAGCTGCAGATGCTTTAATTCTGTTTTATAATGTGGTTAAAATGTGCGGATTTTTTTTATATTGTTGCATACGACGAAGGAGATAGTGCGATAGAGATAGATCTATCCACATCTCAGGATCACAATAAAATATAAATAGGAAATTGGAATATTACAACATCGACTCATATTACTAAAACAACGAAATAATGCATCATTGCAATACGTTATCTACAAGAACCTCACCAGTCACCACTAATCATATACAAATATAATTAAATATGCGTCTTGCCTCAACATAACAACTTTCAAATCACATGAGATTCCTTCGAAGAACACAAAACAGACATTAATTACAAACGTGGCAATCTGCCTGGACACTTAATTACAAGTTCCAGGGAATCTACTAGATCTCCAATACGGAGTGGACACAATTAGAATCAATGCTAAGCCGGGATTAACGTCAGCTCAAAGGGCTTATCGGAAAACTCTTCCTGTCACTGTGTCATATCTTGACATCTCATCTGGCTACCTATTACAGCTGGATTTACTGCTTATTTCAAGTACATATTTCAGTCAGCACAATCATTCTGTATGAGCCAATTTACGAATAACGGTGGTTGATTTGGTATTTGATATCCTTATATCTTTTAGAATTTAGAGGGTTGATAGTATTGTGCGTGTTTGTTTGTATTCAGATATATTATTTTCCATGAGATAAATATGTATAATATAATTTGAAGTGTTTACGATCATTATAATTACCGTTATTGTATCATCGTCTTAATTTTTAATTTGTTCTATTCACTGTGATATAAGTTTTATTTTAATCACTAATCGTAAAATATATTTGTTTTGGTATTGTAATGTAATTTCAACCTAATTTGGCATCCATTGTAACGTCTAAGTTCTAACACTCTCCAGTCCATGCAGATACATTACCAAATACCAGACCACAAATCACAGTAACATATACAGCACTAAAAACTCGATTAGCGTATGTAGTACGAAATCAAGTAATTACGGAACGGCAAAGCATGGAAACAGGGTCGAGTGAGGACAGGCTTGCGCATGCATTTTGCACAAGCGTTACGTACTGAAGATCATTAGGGATGGTAACGTAGCTCTGTTATTCAGGCCAAATATAATCAAGTGGTTCGAACATTCGTTAGTTATTTTTGCATGTAACTTTTATAGATAATAATTATAGGTGAAGTAACTAATTATTATGATGCGGTTTACCCTTATGTCTATATAGCGCTATAGCGACTTATTCTACAGAAAAAACGGTTGTGAAAAATAACTGTCGAAATAAATCGTCTATTATAGAGCTAATCTCTATAAAAATAATACAACATACTCACATAAAATAATGGATTCATCTGTACATCGATGCTATCATTTTTATAATGCACAGGTATAACGGTACGTATAATATCAAATCGTAGGAAAGGGCTGAGCAGTTTTTACCACAACTCCCGGAAGGTAGTCATTCGAATAAACGCTTCAATTTACAATTCCCAACACGCCGTGGTTTCACGCTATTACTGAGCAATTCGATTGAGGAAGATGCATTACGAATGTGGGCGCGGATAATATCCGATATCACCGGTTATTATGCGAATAATTCACGTAACTCTTGTTCAAGTTGTTATCATTCATCTACGTACAATAACTCATTTGGACCTTCAATGAGATATTAAAGTGCACTTGTGCGATGACAGGTGTGAAATATTAATGTTATTCCTTGCTGATTGTTGTAGGGTGCAATATCTTTTGAATTGGTTTTGCTTTCGTATTACTATTTTTATACTGTGGATAGATATTTGTTTGACAGTTTTTGAATAGTTTCGTATGAGTGTTTTCAATGTTGTGAAAAAATCCGAAATACGTGCCGAAAAAGCGATCACGCAGTTTGTGAAAACGAATTTTGTTTATTTAGTTTTTGTATATTCATCAAAGGCATGTTAAAAAAGGTTTTCCTATTGGTTTATAAAGGACTAGCTGTACTCTGCGGTTTTACCCGCAGTGCTCCGTTCTTGTTGGTCTTAGCGTGATGATATATAGCCTAGCCTTCTTCGATAAATGGGCTATCTAACACCGCAAGAATTTTGCAAATCGGACCAGTAGTTCCCAAGATTAGCGCGTTCAAACAACCAAACTCTTCAGCTTTATAATATTAGTTAAACGTCATTTTAACGTTTATCTCAACTGCAATGAGTAATGGACGATTTTAATTAATATAATTAAGTTAAGTCTTTTTATACCAATTAGTGCGTACCTTTTAAGACTGGGTTGTATTTTCTGAAATGGGCATATTTGGATTTAAATACGTATTTATATTACACACATGTAATGTAGGTACTACACGCTTCTCTAAACATCATTAACTCTCAGAAATTCAAAATCCTGATTTTAAAAATTATAGCCGATTCCCAAATAAGACTGGGTAAGACATATTTCATATTATTTCTTATCTGTGCACTATGTGATACCAATTTTGAGAATGTATAGGATATTAGAAAGCCATTAAGGTAGAGTAAACAAACAAACTGATGACGTTCAGTTTACTTATACCGGTCAAGCTAATTTAGTAACAATTTCCTCGATATAAAGTTGAATTTATGTTAAAGTGAGTTGAGACCAATAATTTGAAACTACGTATATGAAATTTACCGATAATTAACTTATTACACATGAACTTATGTTGATAGTTGATACAGGCTACAGTGTGAGCTATAGTTGGATATTAAGTTGACATTGCACATTATAATTCTGTCTATTTGTTTGTTTATTTAATTCTATCTCTGTCTTATAAAATAATTTTTATTTAATTGGCACCGCTCTTGTTGAAGTTCGTTATGTTCTCTAGCTCTTCTCTAACACATCAATTATATCTCGATGAAATCGTTTCTTGGCAGTAATATTCTTCATTTTACTTCCTCAAAGTTATCAATTTATTTTCCAACTGATGATAACGCGCTCTATGGTTTTAAAAATTTAAAGGGTATTTAAAAATCAACTACTTAAACTTATTGGAGCTTACAGCTTACAGAAGGGCAGAAGAGCAATGTGAATGCTCATTGAACATACAAAGGCATATTTTAAATCATGCAAACATGACCATCGCGACAGCTACCTCCCAGTTAAAGATACAGTTATTAATTCACAAAAAGTACAGTGTCCAGTGTTACGCAAACTAAACAGTTAAGAAGATACCATCTCAACTGGTTTGCCAACTTCATGGAATCCAAAAAACTGGACAATAGGACAATTAAGAAGTATACCTGGTCGTTGACTTCTGTAGAACATGAATTAGCGGTTTGTGCGGTTCAATAATTTGTTAATTAAGTACATTGTGTGTGCGAAAACGCATGTTGTCAATTCAAATTAATTAGGATCAAAGCGACCGCAATTGTTGTTGAAAAGCATAGTGTAGACAGGATTATTTCAGGCTAATTTGGTAGTGTATGTATATTGTATACATAATTACTAGACATATATTTCTAAATATGTAGATATATTATCAAGTCTGGGTTGTACATTAAAACGGAAAATCAAATTTTCAGACGAAAATAATAATAAATGCAAATATCATTTCAAAATTACAATATCTCTGTTTACATATTCTTATTTTCATCACAAAATGTTTAATTACCTATAACTTAATTATTTTTCATTTCATCTTGTGTAACTAAACCTACCGAAGATTACAGCAAATAAGAATAACAATAAAATTAATCTCACCTTCACCAATTATACATCAGCAATAAGTATAAAACTAGAGAAATGTTCTTTCCATCAATGCAAGTTGCAATTACCGCGTATGTTAGTCGTGAACGTCAGAGACCCATCGGCGACACGGCAATCAGCCGACACGCATAGCCCGCAAGCGACGTAGGGTTGCTATACATGTATAGCGAATACTCGTACTAAATTAGTATGCAGAAGAATGATTCCATGATTGGCGGCAAATCGAACGTTTTTAAAACACGAATCGAATGTTTTTGAAATTGGAAGAAGGCACAGATAAATAAAATAATTTAGGTGGGAAAATAAAAAGAAAAAAATTGATATCATTAATTGAAATATAATTACAAATATAAATATAATATAAATTGTAAATATTTGATTAATTTTAATACGTATTTCCACAGTAAAAAGAAGATTAAAATATTTTGTCTTATTTTACATTGCATTTTTAAATTATCTTAGATACAATTTACCAATACGCATTTTAGACACTATAAAATATTGTTTAATAAAAAAGAAATTATTGTGTTTGGCAACCCCACGCTACTTCCCATACTTTATTATAATGGCGCATACTGTTGTCTTGGCGGTGAAAATAATTGAATAGAATAAGACATGCCAAGTTCAGAAACATCCAATGCTCAGTTAATAGGCCTCGAGTAAAATCTACATGTTCCATAGCGATAGAGTTGTGAATTTAGGGTTGCCAGATGGCCGGGATTTCCGGGATTGTCCCGGAATTTTGCGTGCTGTCCCGTGTCCAGTAATTTTACTTTACTGTCCCGGAATGAAAAAATACTAGTTTTTTACAAAGTTACTACCTACGGCTGCAAAACTCAAACCAAACATAGCGTTCTCGAGCGAGGGCAGGGGTGAGCGGCTCGCTTCGCTCGACGAGTCGCCATCCGCACTCTCTTAGTTTTTTATATTAGGTAATAAATGATGATTATTATCTTATATCTACAAAAGTTTTAGTAATCGTTATAAAGTGCTCAATATTAATTCTATATTTTATTTATGTTACAAAATACCTGATGTTGATTTTCTATCAAAGTTTAATTGATATGTTATAGTCAAACACCGAAGCTCGGGCACTCGTAGGTTAGACTAGCCAATCCTAAGGTCTGACATAATGACTTGGTCATAGCCCAAATAAATGTAATATTTCGGCCTTTTACTAAACAATTTTCGTCAAACCTGGGAGAAACTAATTTGGTCAGGCAAACGTCAAAAAACCAATTTATTAAATTGGAGATTGACCATTCAAACTTGAGATAGGTATAAAATTTCTTATTTCCGTATGTTTAAATGAATTTTATCATTTTAGCAGCTCTCAAGTCTTAAGAACCGATTAACTCTGCCAGTTCTGATACCTGATTGGTCAGTTTACGTGATTTTCACTTTGTATTTGAGATGATTTGGAATATACTTACTTACTTACTTACTGGAGTGGCGCAGGGACCCAAAGTGAGTTTTGGCCTCCGACAATAAGAGCCTCCATTTTACTCTATCCTGCGCCATCTCTTGCCAGTTTTCGATTTGGAGGGTGCGCAGGTCTTTGGCGAATTCGTCTTTTCAGCGGTACCTAGGACGCCCAACCGGACGGCGTCCCAGGTACGCTCGTTTCGCTGCTCGATCTTCCCCCATTCTTTCTACATGGCCGAGCCATCGGAGTCTTTGCGATTTGATCTCACCGATGATATTTGGCTCAACCATTAGGTCTTCAAGTTCCAGGTTTTTCCTCCTCCTCCGAATTCCTTCTTCTGTTAACACTGGCCCGAACATCTTCCTTAAGATCTTCCTCTCAGTGACTAGGAGCTTGCCTTCTTCTTTTTGTGTTAGTGTCCATGTCTCACAGCCGTACATTAATTGATTTGAAATCTTCCTTAAGGTTAATTTTTAAGATAAGGTATGAAAAAATAATATTTTTAAATCTTATTGTTTGTTTAAATAATTTATTAAGTAATTTAAAAGGAAAAATTATAATTTTTCTGACAGGGTGAGGTATTGATTTTAATGTTTATTGTTTAAATAAAAAATTTGATCGACGACTGACCGAGTTTTGCAGTCGCTTCTAGAATTGACCAAACCAAAACAGAACAATTTACGGTCGACGTTTGACTGAAAAGGAGCTCCTAGGTTTGAGTAAAAATTCTTCAGACAAAGGGAAAAAATTCAAATATATTTCGAGGATTGCCCGTTTGGCTTTTGCCAAACATAAGATAAACCAGTCCTTCCGCGAAGAAATTATGTTTCGGGATTTGACTATAACAGATAACTGAAAGAGTAAGTATCTCAGTTTATATTTAGGCCTTAAAAGTTACTTAGGGCCGATTTTTCAATGCTTAGATAAAACTTATCCGTCCAATAAAGTATTACAGGATAATATTAAAATGTCACGTAAACTGTCAAATACGGGCAATTAGAATACGTTTTTAAAATGGTAGTTTAATACATTATTCGATGAATAAGTTTTAACCAAGGATTGAAAAATCAGCCCTTAGAAAAGTTGAATTACAATTTTTGTATTTGACAGTTTAAGAAAGTAATTTAAAAAAAAAATTCTAAAAAAAGTATTTTTTTATCATCCAATACTTCTAGGTAATAATTCCTACTAAGTTTAGCCTTGGACCAAAGACCAAAACTCTGATTCCGTTCGGGGCCCCAGAAATGTCCCGGAAATGATCAGCCTGGATCTGGCAACCCTAGTTGTGATGCTATACATAAATAAATATATTCTACCATTATTATTCATTCTGCCATAGGAATTTTACTCATAATCATGCTTTGTGCTTTTGGTCTTCAAATAATTAATCAATAATTTTATTTTTAGTTCACATGATAATTATTCCTAAACATTTTTATTTGTAAGATTATTTGAACGGTTACATACATCGTAATACTTCTTAATTAGAGGCCAATTATTCAATAAGCTTTCTTTAATAAACCGACTATAACATTATATTAACACATGCAGTAGGTACATACTTAATAACACGAGAAATGTATTATGCGAATTTTATAATAAAACTAAGAATAAAACAATATCACAGAAGTTTAACGTTGTATAAGCAATAAAACTGTCAACAAAAGACCAAAGAATCAGCAATTATTCCTCGATCAAGGCCAATTCATAAATAAATCCAGAATAACCTTCTTCATTACAGAGTACTGACTATGCAGACTCGTAGTACCACAAGTTTTTACTACAATTAATTACACATAATTTCTTACGAACCTTCGCTTAAACATACATAACGGTACATAATAGCGATTGCAGTGCAAAAAAGCTGTCATCTGTATCCATATGATGGTATATCTGTCACATAGCACAGGATCTATTGGGATAATAGCAGAGCAATTTTATGGCTACTGTCCTGTTTTTGTTTGCTATGTACAATCAGACATGAACCGGTATAAAGTGGTGTGATTAAATGCATCAACTATTAGAGCAGAAAACTATTTCAGGATAATTTTGTATGATAATGAGGGTTCATTGAAATTCTTCTTTTTATCTGATAGTATAAAGACAATAATTCCACAAAATTAACCTGGGTAATATAGAACCATAGTAAACTCGAAAGTCTCTGTTTTCATGGATTAAATTGAATATTTAGTTAAATATGTTTAGAATATAACTATATATAACAATTATTTTAAAATGTAGAAGTTAAAATACTCCTAAGTGCTAAGTCAAAAACAAAGATTGAATTGAGAGAAGCTAGAGTACTTACGGAGTTCTCTCAACGCCACTCCACAATATCAAAACAGCGTAGTTACTTGGATATTTCAAGCTGAAAGGAGCACCCTGTGCTTGTTACAATACCTGAAGGCTGAATACCGTTTTGGAGAGTAACCATGAGGACTCGCATCCCGGCGGCGAATCAAACCGTCTCAAATGCCTGCATTGGCTGACTAGGGTGGCTACCGTTTAGTGTCTTTTGGGATAATTTAAAACGTAGTTTATGCGGAGGAAATGACTTCAAAATTTGTAATTGAAATATTGTGGAGAATTATTTTAGACTCGTATTTTAAATTATGTGAAACATACATATAAGAGACACTAATGTTTTTGGCTTTTGTTTTGTATTTTATATATCTATCGACGTTAGGAATTTTTAATTTATCTTATGCATATTTTTATAGCATTGAACAGACATAATATTGAAATTTAAATAGCTATTTGGATCAAAAATACGTTTTTTACCTGAATATTATTGTAGTCCTTTACACATGCGACCTACAGGTCAGTTGACCCTTAGATGGGCAAGGATGTTTAGAGGTCAGTAGCATATCCTTCCACGAATACTGTATCAAGTTAAAAGGTTCGTACAATGATTGACGTAACATTAACATGATGAATATTATATTTTATGATTTTTAAGCGCTCTATTTATAGATACAAAATATATAAAACTCAAAAACGTTTATTATAATTGATGTTTCATACAGATTTTCTTGCGATGATTAAAAATATTGAAACCCCACCAAAACACGTTTAAACTCTCGCACAAATATCCTACATTTTGTGATAAGTAACAGAAGTAGGCACACTGTTAATTTAAACCGAACCTTAAACAGCTCAAGTCAATGAACTTATTACTTAACAAAAATTCTCAAAAAAATCTCCCACCCATTTTTTACATAGCAACCCTACTCAAGGGGTTTCAAGTTCGGAGGGATTAGAAGGTAGGTCTTTTGTCTGTACGTCATTACTTTGTCAAAGGTCCTTGCAGGCGATGGGTACACGGGGGGTCTTATGGTTGTTTTGTGTTGTGTGTGTGTGTGTGCGCGCTTGGCTTTATCTTGCGGGATGATAGTGCGGCTTATTAATGTGGCGAAATTCTCTTTTGATAAGTCAGTGAATATTCTAAAATAACATGCTTCTGTTGAAGTGTGTTGGTATTTTATTCCGACTACGTGATACCAGTTAAACGTTATAAAAAAAAAGTTGAATTTTTTGCTGTTTGTAGGATTACAACATACGTGGAAATAAGGAAAATGCTACGTTTTTGTATATTTATTTATAGTTTATGCCTAAAGTAATTCATTTCGTGTCCGAATGTGAAAATTGTTTTCAAAAAAAATAACAAAAGGCTAGTAAGTAGTACTATTATACAACCCAGATAAGCTAGACTTAGAAGTGTGTCAGTGTGACCACATCAGCTGACAATCAGTGTTGTGTGGTACTGCGCTTAACTGAATCGACACGCTCGCATGTCTTGCAAAAAGCTGCGGTAATGACTGTATTACAAGATATAGACTTTAGCGAATTCTCTTTATGTCTTACGCGGTCTCTAAGATAGTATTGGAAATAAAGAAGAGATTATCGAAAATTACATCTTTAGTGATAATTTGTATTAAAAATTAAAATCGATAAGAATGTTTGTCCAACAGATTCCTATTTTACGATCAGTATGAAAAATATACATCAAATAAGTAAAAAATAGCTTAAATATTTTAAGGCTATTTTTTTCTTATTGTTGGTCAATTTATATCAATATCTTATTCAAAATAAAATGTCCGAAACGTAGCAAACTAAATGTAGCAATAGAAGCAATATCTTAAAATACACATTCAACTGCTGTATTCCAACAATTTCCCGGAAAAACGTCCCGATCAAAGAGACTCGATTGTCTTTGTCGCTGGTTCCCGTAGCTTGCGTCAAAGGAATTTTATAAGAAACGCGCCTCAACTCTCGAGTATCGGTCAAGAGGGCAGAGGACAGTTAGCGCTTTCCGAGAGGCCACTCTGCTAGGTGTGGAACACGCTGTCTTCTCGACATTATTGCCTGTTGTCATTCGGCTCAATAGCTCGTAATGTATTTAGCTGTGTTGAGAATTGATAATTGCAGATTCTGTTACTACTACGCAACTATAATCTATCGCAGTCTATTGCAGTTCTATATTGCAACGATTTTAATGTGTGAATAAAATTGTATAAATTGTTTTAATAATAATCTACTACTTGGCTTATTTCAAGTAAACTTTACTTATTACCTATATGTACTTATAAAAATGCCTGTACCTAACCTAATATTACGCGAGCTGTTCACTTAATAAACCCGATTAGTTATTCCTTAGATCCTACACTAATTGCTCCCAAGGACACTCAAACAAACCTTTCTTATCCATGTGAATACGGAGTACAGTAGTATGCTTCTATACTCCCGCAGGAAACGTGCTCAAGTTGCGAAAATTGTATTGTTCAAAAACAAAAGGACGTGCGGCTTGGAGAGACGACCACTATTGAGATTAAGGGCTCCTTTAAGCACGCTAACAATAACATTCTGTTGTATTTTGCTATACAGTTTGCAAAGAAATGATAAGGGATGCGCTAAACATGTGCAGAGCAAAGAAGAAAGTATACCAATTCTAGATGAGATTAAAGAATTATATGTTTTAGTAAGATGATTGAACTATCTAAGGGTTGTAGAGCCCGGAGTAGAATAAATATACATTTTTCAACCGTGATAATGTTTCTATAATGAATTCCTTCATTTGAAGTAGTAAAACACCAATAATATGCTAATTGCTACTATAAGTCATCATCACGGATTTGTATCATAACTCAGAAGAGCTTTAGCACAGATTACTAAACAGTACACATAAACACTACTTTTATTTGAATTCCTAATAGAAGTGCAAATTTAAATTTGAGATTCTAATTAACTATTTAATTGCGGTAATTTTAGACGAGTTTGTCCGAACCGTTTGTATTTAAATAGTCCTCGATGTGTTTAGTAAATAATGCAGTTTTCTCGTATGTTTACGTTATTTTATTAAATACTAGTTTCAGCTCGTGGCTTCGCTCCATGTTTTCCGAATACTATCTACCTAATCAGGTTATGATACGCTTTTCTGATAAAAAAAAATTAATACATACCATAATCTATCTCTGGTACAAATTTGCTCGATATCCGATCAGCCATTTAGTATAGAATCGCAAAAATTGAAAAACCATTCTTTCGCATTAATAATGACAAATCCAGTATGTATCCTATTCATATTAGGTACAAATTACAATACTCTTATTATGTTACTTGCACACATATAATGTATATGTTACCGGAAATGTATGTAATCCGTCATTGTATACAATTCCTAGGAAATGTAGGTATATAATTCCTAAAATCGCACGGAAATGTGTGAAATAAATTATTTTATACACATTTCCTAGGAAATCTATACATTTCCTAAATAGCTATCGGAAATGTAAAACATTTAAGATATTGATATGTCGCAGGCTAATTGTATATAATCTGGCCGTTTACAAACGGTCGGCATTTTGTAGTTACTATGCCGATAATTCGTAATCAGAAATTTTTGGTTTGGATAAGGGGGTGGGTTAGGTTAGGTTCGTGTTTTTTAAAACTACACAGAAATAAGAGCCCCACGAAGTGGGGCTCCGTCGGCTCGCGACCGTCTTTTTGTAGAATTTTGGTAAAAGACGAATTTTCGGCATATTAAAACAGCTAGCCGTAATGTAATACGGCGGATTATATAATCCGACTGCGCCAAATATACGCGGGGACAGCGGGACGAGGGGACTGATTACTTGCCAAATGAAAATTTGATTTTATAAGAATAAATATAAGTTGATTTTGTGATATTTACGTTAAAAGTTAGATAGTTGATTTTTAAAATGTTAATTAGTAAGATAATAATATGAACATAATATTATTACAATTTTACGGTATGACTGTTACCCGATTGTATCAATAAGAGCTATAATAAAAAAAAATAACACCGTGTTTTATTACAGAAAGCATTTACTTTACACATTTCCTAATACGATATTGGAATTGTATACAATTCCTAGGAAGATTATACATTTCCTAGGATATGCATGCATTAAGGGGCCATGGCACAAAATGTATGTTTCTAAATCATGGTTTTTGGATAGAAATCATCATATTTAAAATCCTAAAAAAATATATAGCACAGATAAACGTTTGATCTAGTGACTTTTTTGGATAAAAACACAATATTAAACATTTAACTCGATCAAAAAAAAATCAGAAGTAACATCGATTTTGAAAGCATAATCAGTTTTATGAGAATTAGGGGAACGCTATGTTTATGAAAATTTTACATTTCATTTACTAATCAGGTTTTACAGGGAAATTTTTGGATAGATTTATAATTTAGCCCTTATTTTTTTCTATATAAAATATAATACGTAAAATGCGACTCGCGCGCACCACGTCATTGTCAATGCCGCCAGAGTCCAGCCGGACGTCATCGAGGGAGGACCTGTGCTAGTTTTGCTCCCGACCACGTTGTAGTCGCCGCTCGCGTATTAGAACCGAGCGGCGAGTAAAACGGCGAGCACGGCCACGGTATAAATAAATCAGTAGTTTGATTTTATTAGTTATCCTAGGATAATTATTGTTGTAAAAATAAATTAACTTCTTATTCTATACTATTAAACGAGCAATATTTGCATATTAATATATTTGTTTGTAAATACAGTGTGGAAATTTTCGATGGGCCCTGGGTGAAAGTACTAGAAATACTGGAGATAGCAAATTTCCTTTATTTTTAAAAATAAATAGAACTGCATTCAAAGATTTTCAAAAATTCATTTTCTTCGACCGGGAATCGAAAGAACTAAAAATGTAAAAAAATAAAATTTTCTATTTTATTCTTCAAATCAACTAATGTATAAGTTTCATATTACAATTATTTGTAACTAGCGACCCGCCCCGGCTTCGCACGGGTGCAATGCTGATACTAAATTCACTACACAAAAACTGTGAACGTTGTATATAAAAACATAGCGGCCCGCTCCGGCTTCGCACGGGTATAAAATATATAGCCGGGCGGCCGGCCGGTACCTACCGCCACAAACGGTACGTCCCGCAATTTTTAAATCTGTAATATCTTCGAAAATATTAACTTAAATCATACGGTGTAAAGGGCCATAAAGATCTATATTAACAATGTATTCAAGGTATTTAATTGGTTTAGGATTAATGCTGTATTGGTTAAAATCGCTTCGAAAATTAGCTATTATTTGTCGTAAAAAGTAAAGGACAAACAAAAGTTATTGTGGGTTATCAATAAGAGATAGACATATACCATCGCGGATTTTTCTGTAGACCTTTTTAATGTGTATAATACTTAGTACATTATTTTGATAAAACTCGAAGGGTTCAGCCTGCGTTTGCAATGTAAGCGGAAAAAATGTAATTTTTTACGACATCACATTAGAAACCTCAAAAATAACAGTACTTCTCCACTATTTAATGGATGTTGTTATACATATAAACCTTCCTCTTGAATCACTCTATCTATTAAAAAAAACCGAATCAAAATCCGTTGCGTAGTTTCAAAGATTTAAGCGTACAAAGGGACATAGGGACATACGGACAGTGAAAGCGACTTTGTTTTATACTATGTAGTGATTTAAAATTATGTTTTAAAAATTACCTTGCCTGAGATCCTCTTTTTTATGGGTTGTTGAATAGGAATAGCGGCAAAGTTTTGAAGTACTAGTAGAAAGACTATTATGATGTTGGTTGATCTGTATTCAATGAGTATGACAAATATTATTTTTATGAAACAACAATCCAAGATGGCGCCGACGAAAATTTGACTTTTTTCGTGATGGGTGTCATTTTCATGGTTTTTGGGGTAGCTATTAACGAATATGAGGTCAAAACTATAATCCAAGATGGCGCCGACGAAAATTTTACATCTTTTCGTCATGGGTGTCATTTTCATGGTTTTTGGGGTAGCTATTAACCAATATGAGGTCAAAACTAAAATCCAAGATGGCGCCGACGAAAATTTTACATCTTTTCGTCATGGGTGTCATTTTCATGGTTTTTGGGGTAGCTATTAACAAATATGAGGTCAAAACTAAAATCCAAGATAGCGCCGACGAAAATTTTACATATTTTCGTCATGGGTGTCATTTTCATGGTTATTGGGGTAGCTATTAACCAATATGAGGTCAAAACTAAAATCCAAGAT
>CAJQZM010035016.1:0-27763 GCA_907164665.1 Colias nastes
ATCAACTCAATGTTGATTGGTGATTTGACTTTATTCGCGCCCTTAATAGTTAGCCCACGACGCAATATTTCATAATCCGTCCGTTACATGATCAATTTTGTTGATAAAACAATATTGATAATCTATTCAAGAGCAACCAACCGTAACATTGTGTATTACGTCGAACAATGTGGCACAGCAAGGTGTTTGTCTGTCCACCTACATTTGCATCTCAAAGCCCGAGTTACCCTCAATTAAGTGAAAGCTCATTTGATATTCGTTCACAGATATGCCTATTATAAAATGCTTACGGGCCCTCTTTGCAATGGGTAGTTTTGGCCAAACAAATGATTGTCCATGTTTGCCGCCATTGCGTCGATTATGAATAAACATCTACAATGACCTAAGACAATGACGGCCTATCATAGACATTTAGGCCCTCTACACTATCGTGATTGCCTCTACTCGTCCAATGCTGCCCATTGTGAAGAGGGCCGATTAAACGGTGACAGGCTGACGAGTTTGGTAAATATTCAATTTTATATTTTCAAGTGTGTACGTGACATGTGGCTGTGTTAATCAGGGATGATGCAATATCATTGGACGTCTCGCTTCGAAAACATTCGCGTTATTTTCAATTAAATTTATTATATGTACTAAACATTTGTCCTAAATTTGCTGTGTTACGTTTTGTAAAATTAATATGCGAACAACATGTCTTTGAAATGAGTTTGAGAACAATTTTGAATGATTGGGTAACGTGCAAAACCTTACCCCATAAAATTTATATTTGTTACTTTGGTGTGTAATATTGTAAAGAAGCTGATTAGTCCGTAGCCCTATTTAATTAATTTATTTTAACCCAGAATAATCAAAATATTCCGTACCTTAAGGATGTTAAAGATCCCCTGTGGTGAGATTTTGATATCTGTCTATTCGCAGCCCTTTTTGTTATTTGCCAATTTGCAAGATTAAATAAATTCGCCCATGTTTATAGAATGAACGAGCCCTTTGCTTTGCTTTTTCTTGTATCCACTTCTTCAGTATTACGTGGTATTACTAGTATTATTATAATAATTTGCGAAAAAGAGTTCAAAATCGTTGAGCATCACGATATTATGAGTTTTCCGAAAATAAATAACAAAGTCGTAGTCATACCGAAATACAAATTGATATTTATTACTCATGAACATATTATTATTATCATAATATCCTTGGAAATACATAAACTTTATGGATCGATCGTATGAAGTTATTTTCTTGATTACGTTGTTTTAATATCATCATTCTTCTCTCGTTTTCTTATATCTGTTTTCAAATTTCAATACGTCCAAGTAAAAGTATTTGAAAAATTCCTTAATACCTAATAAAGAAGTCTCAAAAGCCGCCAATTGCAAAGCTACATACAAAATCCCTTACGAAAATACGTCCTCAAATGAAACTCCCACTATACTTATCACTAAGTAACTAACATATCATTACATTTGATTCACGAAGTAACATACGGACAATAAATCTGAATACCTAGCAAGCAGTGGGGTGAAAACCGCTGGCATCGCGCCACGCTGCTGCATTATCTACTCCATCAGTATTACTTGTACGAATGGACTGAACAAAACTAACTATGTACTTATTATAGCTACCTATGTTAGATATTATGACACGTATTCTATGAATCTATCTCTTCTCTTCTCTATATGTATAAAATTTTGGTGTCACAATGTTAGTTACTTATAGTCCTTGAAACGACTGGACTCATTCTCATGAAATTATGTGTGCCTATTGCGTCTGAGAATCGGCCAACATCCGTTTTTCATACCCCTACTGCGTGAACTGGTGGACCGATTTCGATAATTCTTATTTTTATGTGTTCGTTATTGTCAGGAGAAGGATCTTATGAAAAAAAAACAGCAATTTGCGCCAAAAACATGAAGAAATGCTAAAACAACGGCCATGTAAAGATCTCGGGTTTGACAATTTGCGCGAAGACAGGACAACGTCTGTCGGGTCAGCTAGTGTTTTATTACAGACGTATTCTAATATGGAAAATTGCTAAGGAAAATTGTGACGTAAGGAGTATTGATTTCATGACGTTAATATATTTTTTTATTATCGTAAAGTAGATGTATCTTTATATGGGATGGAAATCTTTGAACTCGATTTTCACCTTTTTCGCGTCGGCGTCAGATTAGATAGAGAGGAAATTTGCAAACGTATTAAGAATCTTTTTCGGTTCTCAGTTCAATTTGCCATAAAAGCGTGTTTCATAGAACTTTTCCATAATATTATTTTCTTGATTGCTATTGACAGTTTTGAAATTCAGTTTATTATTGGCAATTTATAGTATAAAATAAAATATAGCCCTGATAGATTTACAGCTATACATTGAAGACACTATACATTATAACATTTAATGATTTCATTAAAACAATAAACATTAAAAACAAGTGAATCTCTTATTTACATTACATTCTCTGATTATTCTTTTATAGCATAGTGATAATAATATTCGTGGCATTCCGAAACCTTCATTTTTATTTAATTTGCATCTACTCCACAGAACATATTATATGTTCTGTGATCTACTCTGTATCGAACCCATGATCTTTTGTTGACAACTCGTTTAGCGTTCATGCTTTAACACATTTTGACACTCCAATACAATAAATTAACTAAGCTGCAACAAACTTGCAAAAGATCCTCAATATCAATATTTCTCGAAAGTTTATAGGTACAGCAAGCCTTAAAATATACAATAACTTAAATTATTCAAGGAAATAATTAAAATATTACGACATTCTTTAATGAAGCCGTTATTTATGTAAGGTTGCTTAATTAAAACTTTTGCAAAGAAAAATAAAGTTGTCGATGTATTTTCAACACTCCCAAAACGAGTTTTTACGACTGGACGCCAGATAATTTATTACAGACCCAGATTAGCTAAATCCTTTATACTGTATTAAAACATATCTTCATGTACTCTCTGTTTATATTCATTAGAATATCAGCAATGTTCATCAATGTTCAACAAAATATAATAATAGACAACATGTACTATTATCGCAAAGTTAAAAATAGCAATTACAAGAATATCACATCTCAAACTTTATTAAAATAAGTTGCAATCAAACTCTAACAACACAAGTTATAACGGGCCAGCAAAAAAACGAAACTCAAACATTATTGAAAGTTTAGACCTTTATGGCGAGCGCGTGACAATCGTGGAAAAGCGATCGAGGGTTCAGCGCAAATTCATCACGTTTCCAACTTTTAAACGCGAAAACCGGTAACATAACCTTTGAAAGAAGCCCCACCGGTGAGTTGGCGAAGTAATTAATCCACACAACTGTCTCCATGTCGGGCCGCATCAGGTGGTGACGCGCTCTGCTGGAAAATTGGAGGTATGGACCGAGTAATGTACTTGGACCCGTTCACTCGTGTCATCTTTGATAACTCGATATTTGATTTATATTCATATTGGCATGAAATATGGAGGGATTGTTCAAATAGATATCGAAACTGTTGGACTAAGGGTGTTTAAAATTTATCTAGTACCTACATTCCACTATTATTCCACGTTTCTTATAATGTTATAGTGTAAACATTATTTAAAATTGTGTATGTCATTTCATTTACAATGTAAACTACTTAAGATAGTCATCTATCTATTGTAGATAAAAGGCCATTAACGATCCGAATTAATGATCCAGTTTTATTTTCTTATTACACCAAGTAATCTGGTTTTTAAATTATGTTCGTACTTCAAAATTATTAGTACCAAGAAATTGGTGCAATATATAATATTATTATTGCAGACGTATGATAAATTATTGTTAAGGACCCCTTCGTGCAATTAATTATATGGGGAAGGCTGATTTTAAAATTTATCTCCGAATAAATAATAATATATTTTCTTTTCCGACCTCAATATAAAAAGCATGATTTATATTAATACTCATTTCGGTAAAAAAGAGTCGTTAACATAATTTTCTCCGAAAAAAATCTTGGTAAACATTAAATAACCAGATGAAGAAATTTATATAGCATTGTTGGTGTCGAGCAATAAGAATTAAATGAGAATACGTCTCTGTCGTATTGTTATTCATATAACATTACCGTATCTTACTTTTCCAGACGTTTTAAGCGTTGATTATTCAGCGGTATCGTGGCTTGCCATCTGTTCGCTTTGTTCACGCAATTTTTGTCCCAAGGAACACACAATAAGAAGGAGTTTTCCTTGTATTTTTCTGAACGAAATTATAGTACGGAGACATTATTTTGTCACAATGGTGGTTCACGCCCACTAAAAGCTGCGAAACTCTTTGGTGATGCACTGGATTGGGGAAGGAATAAATTTAGAGACTGTTACGACCGCAAACTCTGGGAACAATCTTGGTATCTTTACAGCGTGATTTAATACACCCTGTGGGATAATGTACGCCCAGACTGAATCATAGTGCAACTTTTATGAAAATATTGTAGCAGCACACCAATTATGTGTGTGCACATATTTCATGAACAACTTCAATTTTTATGGTCGTAAATGATAAATTTGAAGATACTCTTAAAATATCGAATTTGCAATATTATTCTTTTGCTATTGTAAAATAAAAATAAATATCTTCTTCAATACAGTTTTAGTTAATTTGGTGCTCTGCTCGCAAAAAATGTTTCAAAAAAATTCGCTATCTACTTTATTTACTTCGTTAGCGGAGTTTTATGGACAGCGATATTTACACCCATTTAATATTTTAATAAACGATCAAATAAGGAAGCCTTCTTGTAATTAAGACAATGTAATCCTTTAAGGCAAGTTATTTTCCAATAAGGAAAAAGAAACGTCGGAGAAATAATAACATTTTTATCCGAGCTACGAGAAAACGATACACAGTACTCAAAGATAATAAATTAAATAAATGTAGTAAATAGAAACAACCGTGAGAAGCTTAATAACCACAATGCTCGTGGCGTCTCCACATAACCACAAAGAGTATGTAATCTAATACACGATGCTCATCGACACTGGCTTTCATGGTCGCCAATATCATCTTACTATCACAAATGTACATTTTACACTCGACATTCTCAACATCGACCTTATTGCACTCGCATTAAGAGCTCCTTTCGTCGTAAACGAATTGAAATAGTTGGTTACTCACCGATTCATAGATTGCTTTTTTGTTCAAGCTTGGCCAAATGAAAAAAGATAGTACGTCGTAGGTGGCTATCATGTATCGAATTCTAGCTTGTGAAGCGTTCGCAAGAATTGAATACGTTTATTTTGTCGTTTTCTAACTAATCTGATTGAGTGGATACAGTTTCAGATTATAGTGCGCTTCGCACGCTATCAGTTTCATAGATTCATTTTGTTTTCTATGATTTTGTAAGCCTGTCCGGATTTAAAACTTATCGCATGTGTGGATGAAAAAGTTAAAATTGGCACAGGATACATAAATAATTGATACATTGTAACGGAATAGGAAAATACTAGTTAGTTTGCTTTGAACTGAATAATCTACGTAAACACTACTTTTGATTATATTTTCTACCGACATTGACATATTCCATTTTTTATATATAAATATTCAAGTTATATGCGCATAATATATTAATTAGCAGTTTAATAGGTTAACAGTCATTAATTAAACAACAGTAGAGCTTAATATAAGAACGAAAATATTATTCAGGCAATTTTAAAACTCATCTTAGAGTTATGACAAGGCGTATCCTAGCCCGTGTTTCAACGTCAAATTGGTTAGAATTACTCACCCCGAGAATTGGCTCTGCAAAAACTTTAATCACGAAGAATTCTCAAGAAAGCCCGCTCGTTTTAATATGCACCTCACAATGGTAAGGGGACGAAGTTCTGAAGAGGTAAGTCCTTGTAAGGTACTTTATCTCGCCACAACTCCCCTTTTTATCGCGAGGGATGACATGAATACGATTACAAGTCTTAATCTTTAAAGGACTGCTGAGTGGTCAACGGCCTCTGAACTATGGATATAAAGATAGACATATTATGAAGTGCGAAGGGAGAGACCTTATGACTTCACATCATACGACATGCCGATAACCGACTTCCCAGTTCTAAATAATGACATATTTTATCGCATCTAATAAACTATGCAGGTAATAAAAGTGTGAATATACATTATTTATTTCTAACTTCTGAAACATTTGCATCGTTATGCTAGAAATATACAGAAATATTCTTCTGCAATTCAAATTGTAGGGACAAACGCAAAAATGAAATGCATTTGGAAAGTTTATAAAGGGGTGGGTTGTAAACGATTTAGAATAAAATACCTCACCCAAGGGCATACTTCTGTTAGCAAATTTCGCCGGAATGGTCAAGAGAACAATAAGATCAAAAGGGATGTTTTACTTTCAAGTTTGTGCTTCAACAAGGTTGCACATACAACCACGTTAAGCTTTACCGTTTTAATTAAATACAGGCCTTAATTCGGTTCATCATTTTAACAAAGAATTAAATTTAGTTCAACTAGCTTTAATAGACCGACCTCTGTTTATTCGCACAAAAAGGTTATATGGATGTAAATTATTTATGCGGACTTGAATACAGAAAAGTGGGTTTGTGCTATTTGTTATTTTGAAATAATACAACTTTTTGTTGGAATAATAAGAACGATTTACATTAGTTAAAATATGAAATTTTATCACATAAAATAGGTATGTATTTTATATTATGATTAAAAACTGTTAAACTTTGCCTCTCTGAATTAAATTATTACATAGTATACCTGATTAAGTAGGTAAATTACATTATATCTAAACGCATTATACAAACCATTACAAAGTACAAGTAAATCACAAACTGACACGGAAATCTACTTATCTTAGTTATTTACCGTTCTAGCAATTTAATGAAGCCTGTTCTAAGCTAAGGGACTATTATTGTGACATATATAAATTGTTCTATCATTGGAGGCCGATGGTGAAATAATCGAGTACCTGCCTTTTGAGATATCTGGCCGTAACAAGGCTGGCAGCATTTGTTAGTGCTTTATCATACAATAAGAACGGTAACTGATAAAAGATATTACCATTTTGGTAACGGTATGGTATTGTTCCGTTGATTATTGCAGGATTGGCTTATAAGTTTTATGTAAGGGTTCGCTAATGAAAACAACTTATAACGGTATTTTAGTTAAAAAATAACACCTATATAATAGGTACAAGAAATAATAAACTAATTTACTATTAGCATTTAACTATAACTATTTAAGCGCCAATTTAAATATTTCTAAACACTTAAAACTTTATTTATTGACGTCGTAAACACACACACATCAAACATGAAACCTATCCGTAATTAATAACAAACACGAAGTTTTTCGTCTCTAAGTTTGTATAAAATTTCACTACGATATGTAAATATTTATTGGCATCCGATTTAAATATTATTAATAACAGAATTATCGTTGTTTATCGTTGAATTAATTTGAATTTAAAATAAGATTTATGGCAGGACACATTAATCAACGTGCAATCAGATAAAATAAGTTTTATGCGTAAGGCTTCGTATTAATTACACATATTGTGCTATTTGTCAATGTTTAATTGAGAAGAAACTTAACTTTTTATTGGCGAAGATAATAAAATATTTTCTATGTAATCAAATAATTATATTTTAACGGTAGTACTATTATTTAAAATATTAGTTGACGTCTCATTAGGCAGATTGAATATTACGTAACAACATATACCTATTAAACAAAAGACAACGTACAAAGTTGCCCACTTTAATCCGACCCTGTCGCAAAATTTAGTCTAAACTAAGACCTACCCATAACCCAGCAACCTACAGGCTACCTGCCAAATTTCATGTCCACAGTTCAAGTACTTTCCGAGATTATCTACAATCTACATGTTTCGTCAGTATTATATTATATCAATAGATAAATACTATGTATTAATTGTATAAAGCCTACATTTTCAATGTGTGTACCTATTATTAATATCTTCAACAAGTAGGATCATAAATTTTATTTTTGATTTCCCGTGTGAATTTCAACAATGAAAGAGCGCCTTCGGCCATTATATCATGTATAAATAATTTATGGTCTTACGAACTTATCTCATATATCAACAATGGTTGCATATCTAATAAGAAAAACTAAGAAAACATGAGCAAAATATTATGCAAATATAAAAAAGACCAAGTATGTCAATGCGAAATTATTATATTTGATAAATACGTTTTCAGAATAGAGCTCGAAGACCCTCTTTACACCCTATTATCTATACTAATATTATAAAGCTGAAGAGTTTGTTTGTTTGTTTGTTTGTTTGTTTGAACACGCTAATCTCGGGAACTACTGGTCCGATTTGAAAAATTCTTTCGGTGTTAGATAGCCCATTTATCGAGGAAGGTTATAGGCTATATATGATCACGCTACGACCAACAGGGGTGGAGCCACGGGGGTGAAACCGCGCGGAGCAGCTAGTGCTGAATAAGATTTGACGATCTGCCAAGGCCGTATTCAAGTCATATGCAAATGTATCTTCAGTCTTACCGCAATAGAATCAATTCATGTATTAATATAATAACTTACTCGAACTAATTTAATTAATGGTTCTATTGCTTCATTTCTCATAAGCTTAAAAGGTTTAATTGCCTACGAAATGTTGTTAAACTAAAGTTGTAAAACAATGTTTCAAACATTGTTTGTTACGTTCGCTTATTTGAATGAAATCTCTTTATTTGTAGAGATTAATGAGTCAGTTACTAATAGCCATTTACGTTTCTGTTTGAAACGTAAATATTTTAAAGTAACAAAATAAAACACAACGGTAAAATAAAATATTAAACGAGAAATATTAATATTTTTGACACAAACCCCGAATATAGATACCCAGTCGGATTCATGGATAAGTTAAATATTAACATAATTCCGAGCAAAAGGTGTCTGAGAAACGTCTGAAAATTGGAATTTGGCAAAGATTTATTTTCAAATTGTTCAGCGGAGACGTGTTTGCGTCAAGAAAACCACGATGTATGGCAGCACGTGAGCTCCTGGTCAAAAAGACGTGGATCGATCCGGATAAGGCTGCGACCGGCACGGCTGCTAACGAATCCTATGCAGTGTGAATGTATCTTTTGTGCTTTCGTAATTCAATTCTTAAATCAACGTCGTCGCTTGGCGAGTTCGTTGTCATTTGGCTTTGGTATTTTAGGCATTTGGAATTGGCGATAGGTATTAAAATAGCATGAATACAGGTTGTGGTTTGATTTCGAATTTTAGTACCTATGTTATGTTCTCTTTTGTTGACTTGAAACATTTAGTGTGTATTTAAAGCTAACTTGCTAATAGATGTCTCTCGATTCGCCATGAAACATGAATTTTCAATGAAAATTGGTCAAAAACCAACAGTTTTTAACAACTAGAATTATCATAGAACGTTTGTAAATATTAAATTAACGAAATAATTTTGCGCAAATATATTTTACACGTCTATCAAATAATAAAAAATATCAGCCTTAAATTTATCTGTATCCGCTTGAACGGAGTATAAATGTAGATTTTATGCCAGTTCTATTACCTACTGTTCCGTAAGTCATGTACAAACGTAATATTATCATACCATGAAAATTCACTTACTTTTGCGTGCGTAGAATATATAACATGATGACTAAAGATCTTACCTGAAACAAAAATTACATATAAATATAATTTAATATTTGTATAAAGTATTACATGCTGTTAAATAGATATTATTTGTGTTTTAATTAGGGATGTAACGATACCGATACCGATATATCGGTATCGCCGATTATAAAACAACCGATACCGATATCAAACAATTCAAAAAACCGCGCCCAATGAACGATGCGGGAGGCCGCCCGCGCGTGCGCACTTTGTTTTCTGAAAAAACTCTACCAATATAATAGTAAACTTTTATTAGGTACTGATTGTATGTGTATAACTTAAAGTTTAACTGACTTTGCAAAATAATAATACTAAAATAAATGGTTTTCTTGTTTTTGGCATTGTTATTTAAAAGAATACGTTTTGCAGTTGAGTCTCTGTTAAATGTTGGTAACTTTTATGCATAATTCACTATTTATTTTTCTACCAAGCCATCGATATCGGTATCGGTATCGGTATCGCCGATATTTTATTACAAATATCGGTATCGGTATCGTATCGGCAAAATCATGTATCGTTACATCACTAGTTTTAATGATGTACTCTTTTTTGATGACTGATTTTTTTTTAATATAATAAGGATTTTTATCATATTTATTTACCATGATTTCGAAGTAGTTCTCATTACGACTCAACCTTACAAATAATAAATAATAGGTAGTGAAAGTTTAGTCAGTAATTATAATTCTGAGATGTTTTATTTTCTGGAAATAAGGGTATTAAATTCAGTTGTAGGTAGCATAGTTCAGTCATAACATAGTTTTTCGTGTCTATTTTCATAAGTATTTCCTATCTCACTAATTCCATGCAATTCTATATATTAGGTATATTCGTGGAGTAACGTTGCCTACATGTGGATGTACGGCACGAAGTAACTATTCTCTAATCTGTGGTACGGCTTCGAATAAAAACAAAGTAGGTACCTACAGTTAAAATAACTCTGTATTTACAAAGAGCTGTAGCAAGTTAAATAAACTATTATTTAAAGTGCTGATACTTTTTCTAACTTCCATTGTTTCTGTCGCAAAACTTTGACCGTTATGAGAATATACGCGCTCATTTATTAGGAAAAATGGAGTTCGAGGCTTGGCCACATTCAGTGGCAAGTTTATATTCCTATCGCGTGAGTGGGACGATCTCACCTGCATCTATACCTGCCAGGTACCTTTCCAAAAAGCACCTTATTACGATTATAGAAGCTTCATTTTCACAAAACAAAACTTTGGGAAAAGGTAGTCCCGTCACCCGTTCTGCCCGAAGTAGATTTGATATATTATGTTGTTACGTAGGCACTATTTTTTATAAATAGGCAATCATAGCAATCGGAGGTGTATTAAAATAGAAGTTCGTGCAGAGTTTCCACGCGGGGAAAGTTATGAAATTTCGTTACAAAAAATAAATGTTACTAAAGAACTTGGAAAAAGACGGTTGTTTATGTAACAATTTATTGCTATACAAAGGTGTTTCTAAAGATAAGATAACAATGTATTCAAATCTGTATTGTTAGAATATTATCGCACCATTAAATCCATACAAAAGCTTATCTTCTTGGCACTGTTATTGTTCCACTGATTTAATAAGCCAATTAAGTAGGAGAATGTAAAGCAATTCTCTTAATCATTAACGAGACGCAAGAACATTACCATGTTGCCATTAAAAATGTTGAAAATAAGGGCATGTATGATAGGTATAAGCATTTTTGTATAGTTCTTACAGGGTTTATCATTTAGCTGTGCCCTGCGGTTTTACCCGTACTGTTCCGTTCCTATTGGTCTTAGCGTGATCATAACAGCCATACATAACTCTTCAGATTTTTAATATTAGTATGCCAAATATTTAATCAGTATCGGCTCTATCTTCTGCTCTATTTATAGATTATAGGATGAATGATACATTAGTAGAATATTTCTTAAACAAAACTGGATATAGACTATTTATACCTTCGAATTATGTCAATAAAAGCGGAATATTACCACACAGTTAAATATGAAATGCCCCGAGCGCGGCAACTCTTTGAACTTGACCGGTCGAGGTCGATCACCTCGCCTAGTAGTCATATTACAGGTGTAGAAAGGTATTACGAAACCAAATATGTTATTGCATTAATTTGAAACGTGTTGTTTTTCATAATTTAGTATATGATCTGTATTATCCTACTAATTTTATGCGAAAGTTTGTGAGGATGGATGGATGTAATTGTTTCTCTTTCACGCATAATATACTTCTGAACCGATTTCAATGAAATTTGGTAGGTACCTACGTAAGTAGCTGAAGACCCTGAATAAAACATAGGCTACTTTTTATCCCGGAAATCCCACAGAAACGGGCGCAAAGCCGCGGGCGGAAAGCTAGTAGTATTATAATAAAATCACGATAATGCTAAGTAACTGAAGTTAATTTACAAACCGGAGAACTTTATAATCAAAGGTTGTCCATAACAAGTTCATCAAAGCGGGATTGTCATTGAAAAGTTTGAGATAAGACACATTCCTTACAAAATTATCAGTAATGTTCGTTGGAGTTCAGAGATATTGCCCATTATTGTGGAATCGTAAAATATATTTAATGCTTTTGTTTATACATTAATAAATGCGGGCGTTGCTTGTCGACTGACTCATTGTATTTTCTCTTTATGGGGATGTGGAATTTTACTAGCATTTTTTTAAGCCAATCGAATTAGTAATCCCTTTCTCTAGTACCTAACTATAGTTATTAAAGATCGGCATTCATCATCTTATAATCGATGATAATGTTACTATTGTCAATAAGGAACAATATCTGTATTTAAAACGGTCCCACGCAATAGCCTTAATCTATTTTCAATATAATTCAGTAAATAGTAGCGCAAAAACGCATACACGCTTTTGCAATGAAAAATAATAAATTAAAAAAAGAATTCAGAGTCAATATTAGAACTTACAAAACTTAATTATAATTGCCTTTTAAATAGGGGAATGATCATATTATATATACGCCCTACAAATTAAATCTTGTTATGTAGGTATATATTATAGTTATCTAGCAAACCACGCTAAAACATTTGATTTGATTTGATTTGATTTGATTTGTATACCTACAAATATTGGACAAACTTCAAAGCCTAAAACAAATTGTTGCAATGTCGAAAAATAAGAAGCCATAACAAAGTGAAAAGTTTGAAGATACCGCCGTGGAAAATGCCCCAAGTCCAAAACTAAATAAAACAATCATTCACGACGACCAAAACGGCGCTTATAAAGAAAAATGGCGCGGCAAACAAGCGAGCAACGAGTTAGGCTGTTACAAAAATCTAACAAAGGAATGATTAACGATTTTCCACCCCCAAACTCATTCAAGCCGCGTCGATATTGAAACCTTTAGACGTAAAAATGAAAGTTTTCCTTTCCCTGTTTTGAACATACTGACATGGTGAATACGGAAGAATTTCCTACAATAACAAAGATAGAATACTTAACAAGGGCTGTTCATTTGTTATGTCTTGCTAGTAGTGGTGTTTCTTATAGACATCTATTGTAATGAAACTTTCTGTGCTTTATATAAGATTCATTAATTCATGTGAAACTATCTTTCAACGAACGGTACCCTAAAAATACGATAAGTAAACTAATTTGAATTAATATGATTATTATGGAGGTAACTTTGTCTCTTACCACACGGCTAGACTAGCGTCATAATTTAATTAAGCAGAGGGCTTATAGTTTGGAGAACGACATTAATAAATGAACAAATGTTATCTACTTTGTACATAACGAACATTTGGTTGGAAGGTGTAGGTAAAACGTAAACATTTATTTTTACAAAAAAAAACGAATACTACCTAACTAATTGATAAAAATGTATAGTTATATATTTTAAACATTAATAAATTCACTAAAAATTGGCGGAATAATCATGTAATAAAAAGTAGCTTTTTCCTTTTTAAGTTGTTGGTTAATATAAAAAAGGTACCTACATCAATTAAAAATAAATCGTCTATTCCATTAAAAATATGCTATCTCAACAGATGCGTAACAAGTAACAACATTAAATTAGCGTAATTTTGCAGGCAGTGTGTCAGCTAAATGTTTATTTTCTTGTGAACAAATAGCATTTTCCTTAATGGCATAAAAGAAAAAATCGTTAGTATTTCGTATGGATATTTGTTTTTACTGCCGGTTCTTTTACGTTCAATCTTATCTTATTTTAAAAATATTAAAATGCAGGTTAAAATGTACCGTAGTTTCTTGAAATCGTTTCATACTCGTTTCCTTATGAGTCACTGTCTCTCATATCGATAACAATATCAACATGATCGACTGCATATTAACGGTACATTTCAGTATGTACAATTCATTACACTCCTGTCGATTAATAAACAAATAGTTCACATTTCCTTGATGGAAATTAATGATGAACGCATAAAAGAATTTCTACGTCCCAACCATCGATCAATGTCCTCAAATTTGCTTACCATACAAACAAAGCGCTTTCGTCAATCCTTTACAAAATTAAACGTGAGCTCAATAGAGTGTAAGCTAAGTGGCTCATCTGTCGGTCTCAGGACTTCTCAGGTTGCAATGTTTTTAAGGGTATTTCATAGAAATACTCATTATCCGATCCGAATCTGTTTATTCCGTAATGACAAAATTATGTAAAAAGGCAGTAAACGTTTTTATCTCAAACTGGGTTTAAAATGAATTCAGTGTTATCTTAATGAAATTCCCTTTCTCAAGTGCGGTCTTTAGTTTTTTAGTGTTCGGAATTAGCTCTGCTATATTAAGTTTCGCAAAGAAATGGCGGCAGGTGCCACTTCAGCTGGCAAGCATATGTTCGATGGCATGTTAATTATTCTGCACAATTACAAATTACCTACCTGAAGTCATTGTTCAAATATTGCTTTGTTTTCCAAAAACCATATAAAAAGCAATAAAACTTGTTCATGCACAAACACGTAAATCCAATCAAAACTTATTCAACTTTCCAGGAAAACGGGCGAAATGAACAAAGCTCTGTCTGTTCCACAAATCACTGAAGTAACGATTTAATTAGAAATAGCTTATAGCTTTAGTACACTAATTAATTCACATTAATTTTACACTTGTGTCCAACACATTCAACATATCTATATGTACTAACAAATCAAATTTACTTACTGCACGATAATAATAAAAATCAACTGGTTTCATAAAATAGAACGTTGTAACATTTTTTCTACGGAACCAATAAATATTTAATTGCGATATTCAAGATAGAAATGACTTCAAACCCGGCTTTGCGATTTGATTCAATAAAATCTCTGAGCCAATTTAACTACGCTGTGAGTTCCTCAGAATGTCGGATTAGTAGGCAATAAAGTAGATTACAATCTTTTGATTTATTCGACATTTCAAGAAAATAGCTTATTGCTCGATTGAACAAGTTTCTGTATTTACTAATATTACTTTTTTGTATTGATACTTAAACGTTGGATTGTTAGATTGTTAAACTAAATGACAGGTATTTATATAATAACTCATTAATTCATACTATCACTACCACTTTTTAGAAATCTTAATAGTACTCTATCTATTTTTAATACACTTACAAGAATAACATCGAGATTACCAAAGAGCACATTCCAACAATCAAGATATTTTTTCTCACATCTTGTTTGCAAACATGAATGACAACGAACTCATTATATGAAATTACCCGTGAAAATAGAATGACTAATTTTACCAAAAAAACACAAACTTATTCATATTTTTTGTTGCAATAAAATAGGTCATAAAGTAGAGCCAATTCGTTCCCATAACAGTAGCTCTAGGATAGAAACAGCTCACGTTATTTATTTAAAACAAGGGTTTTCTTTTGTTGCCTCGCTCCTCCGGCCCCTTGTAAGCTTCTATGTCAAGTGGTATTAGTCATTTCTTTTCTTTAGGAAACAAAACTGGAAGAACTTATACCGCTACTACCATGTTCATTAAACTTTTTTAATACCGCGTTTAAAAGACAGCAAGAAAAAACATACATTACCAAAATGCAGTTCTTTATAGTTACAAAACTATATCATAAAGTAAGAAGAATTGAATCTTCCATTTATTTTTCTTCAATAAATTCCATTTATTCTTTCACGTTGTAGTAGGTACATGAAATAGTTTTCAAAGCCAACATAAGTATACATCTATCCAACCGTAATATTTCGTGTAATAACAAGAAAATCAACACTCCCCTACGTAGTGGGCTACCGAAATCACCCTAAAACGTCAAGTTTGAAACCATCGCGCCGCATATTACAGAAGTTTCATGCCTGGCTTACCTTATAAATAACAAAGCGTGCCCTTACAGCGATAAAACTGGTTAATCAGTTGGTTGCATGCACGCTGGCTAGTTTAATGACATAATTAAAAATCCCTAAGCTAAGGTAGGGAAATTCAGGCTTTGGCGTATAGTGACTGGTCCCATTTGCTAATCTCCTAATCCGGCGAGTAGTTTTGATACAAGAAACAAACTTGTAACTCTGTAGGGATGTGTGCGGGGAGAATAATGGCGTAATGTTTCAGATAAGATTATCTCATATTGTAATGTGTTGTGACCTCGGTGTTTAGGATTTGCGATTTAAATTATACCTACTATTTTCAACAAATTTTTGGTTGATAAAAAATATCGTAGACACTTAGTCAGTATCGGGATTTTCATATTAGTCATGCTGAAGACTTATTAGAACTTCACATTGTTGTAAAACTTCGTAGCATAGCGGTAGCATAAAAAGTTAGAAATGTACATCCACTTTCCTTGTGTATTTTGAATTAGTTTTTGTGGGAATGAATAAGATCATCAAATAAGAAATGGATTCATTTTTCTAAGAACTCCATAAGTTTGAAGTGAATTAATAAGAAGTCCGATTAATGGCTCCCTATAGGTAGCCATTTTTCTTGCTATTATTTGCTGAAATTTTTAAAGTCAACAATAACAAATATCGTAAAACTAATCAGTTCACCACTTATTTAACCGACCATATAAATATATAATAGTTAAAAAAATCCCCGCTTGTTTAACATCTTTGTACCACGTACAAAAGCTTAGCCAGGTACTCGCCATGGATAGCGCAGAGTAATGAGTTTTGTTGTTTAACAGTTACTAGTGGATTATGGGACACTACAAACTATAGGACTCAATGTAAGCCCAACAAATAGTTTACTTATGAGCATTTCATCGATTTCGGATACAACATTGTGGCTATCGCACGGAACATTAAAATGAAATGGTCAGTTGCGATTTAGTATCATTGGTTTAGTTTGATTTTATACGAGCATTTACTTAGTGAGAATTGACTGTTGTTATGTTATTGTGAAAAAAGCGAGCTAAATAATATTTTCCTTTTAATACAAACAGGCAAAATTATTTAGTTTTATTTAAATTAATCAACCATATGTATCGTATCTGTAATACGAGTGCATTTTTCTGCAATAAATTATTTCCGGTATCAAATTTATGTATCCGTATAATAATTGTAAAAGTTAATCAAGTTGCAAACGCCCGGTATCAAAACGAATGTTACAAAAGCCAAGCAAAAAAATAACCACCGCTTTGAGCAGAACAGTTCGAATAGCGATAACCAATTGTCCATGTAAAATGTAAACAAAAGGCATCGATAGCCATTGTACCACAAGCAATACCAGTAAAATCATGTCCGCAAACAATTAAGCGAAGCTCGGACAAATTGCTCCAGCCCCTAGGTGGTCATACAGAGCGTGGAATGTTAATCGGTTCAGGTCAAGATGAGGTTAAGACGCTCCTGAACAAATAATAGCTAAGAGCTTTCCATAATGACCATACCAGAATGTTGATCCAGTAACGTGCTATTAACCTGTTGTTTGTAATTATACGCTTTGATAGATGTAATATCGATCAATTAAGAGCTATAGGGCGGCTTGGCTTTGTTTGATTACTTAATATGCATGATTATTGTTATGAGTAAACAAAGGCGTGTGACTTTACAAGTATGTTTTATATGATGTTTTAATCAGTATTATAAACATGTAAATAGGTAACGTTATTGCAAAGTATCAGAAGAGAAAGGATCAAAATGTCCAAAATCTAAACGTTCCACTGTTCTAGATACATTATCCACCATTTTCGCAGTAAGATTGAAACGGGGCGCAGTAAAAACAAAAATAACAAAATCAGCTCCTCTGTTAATTTAGCGGGAGTTGGCAAAAAACGGTAATGCTGTGCCTTTTTGTTGACCGCCCATAACAACGAAGGAATGCATTGTTCCCGTTATTCCCGTCCCAAGCTGTAAAAAAGACAATATTTTTCTCTCGCTCCTGTCCCAAATCCGACTCACTCTATGGAATGTGTCACTCGCAATAAGGAATTCACTATTACGTCACAGATAAGGCTTACGCAAATAAAGTATCGTTCTGAGAATATGTAACGATAATCAGTATCGGCGTTTACCAATACTAGATTGTACTAGGAAATTGTAGATTGTATCAAAATATGTTATATTTCACCGAAGTTGAAATTCATATTCTTGGTTTATAAACAGCGCTATTTGATTAAAAACAGAGCAGATATGGTGGAAACTGGACTAGATCCAAATACTTACAAACCATAATATAAGGCCAGATAATTTACAAGGTTTATGAAGAATTATGATTAATAAAAAAACGAATCTACATCATAGTAGCATAATCCGTGTGCATCAACCGGGTAATTTCGTGATAGTTGCAATATAATAAGAACAAATTAGTCACACCACGAAACATTGTAAACAAATAGTCGTAGTTCAATTTGACGCTTCAAATCTATTTCGTAGCTAATGGAAACTTTGTAGGGATCCTTTCATTTTCGCTTTAATTAATTTCAAACTTGGGAAAGTTTCAATTCGAAATCCATTACGTATTTCACGATACAATTGTGCTGTACACTTTTATGTTTCGGCTAAAACGATACTCGAAAATAAAATTGAAGCTATCCAATAGTTTCAATGTTTGCTTTTGACGTCGCTTGCACCTTAACTATTAGTTTTAACAGCTAAAATAAAGTTTAGTTTTTGCAATGACAGTGAAAACTGAATTTTTTCAAACTGAACTCGGATCTGGAATACCGCATTGATATGTACGTGGCGTTAACGTTATTTTTCGACCTGGCTTGTATACAAATGTGTATTGATTAATTGAAAATTCCTTGGATACCTTCGTTAAAATTGAGAACTCTTAAATTACCTAGATTATAATTGATCTCTTTAATCTCTAAAAAGAATTCGGAGCGTATTGACAATAGTGTTCAACCTTTTGATTCACTTGCAGATTGGATTTGTAAAGCAATGAAGAGAAGAAAAAACAATCCCATCATTGTCATATAATTTCATTAACGAGCATACAATTTCCCTTACAAATATAAAGTGTCGTTACATTAACACGGTATCCAAGTAATTACATAGTCACAAACAAATTGGAAAGTTGTAACGAGAAGATGAAAAGTGCGATTCACAAGTAAGTAATAAATTACATGAATAAGGTACAGAGGTTCGACTCCCGCTGCGAGATGCATCGCATATAGGCGCCTCGTTTGACGGATGTAAATAAAAAACAAAAAAAGTGTCTAAACTGGCCTGCCCACACAGCCATTAAGTTAGAGGTTTATCGGCCCATTCATGCTCAGAGATAAATATCTTAAATCGGGAACGCGGGGTCAAGAATGTCTTAGAATAAATACGAAAAGCAATACGTTACTCAATAAAGAAAGGTCAATAATATGTTTATAATAAAAGTCACGTTGATGAAAACAAACTACCGAACCAGAAAGATTTAATTACTCAAAGAGAAAACGATATATTGGTAAGTGAAAAATGAAATAATCATGAACATAATTCTGATTAGGATTTTTATTCCAAGCCGTGCAAAACCAAATTAATAATTGGCGGATTTGAATCATTAGCTTAACATCTCGACGTGCCCAAAAAGCAATTTACTAACAGTCAGCGACAGGAAGGTTATCATTATAATCATAAAGTTTGAAATTTGTAGACCGGTAATTGATCAAATGAATCACTTTTTGTTCGACAATCGGGTACAGGTTAATACGAAAATAATAGGTAGGGAGTCCCAATCATTAAGATCATAGGGGCAAGACAATAGTTTTTCCCCGAATAAAGCACATTTTTGGTGAAGTTCCCGACTAATTTAATAGTCTTTTAAGTGTTTTGTTTTCACATAAAGCTGGTATAGAATGGTTACGCTAAATAAAAGAACATATCTACTGGCAATGGAAACGTAATACTAATTTGCTTTAGATTGGTACTCGATGCATATCTACCTATATTATGAACAGTAGGTATACATAATGGAAATCAAATAGGAGCTGTTAGAATCGTCGGATATTCGAAACTTGTACTAACGAGGAATGTGGAATACTAAATTGAAACAAAAATTCGGTAAGCCAGCAAATCTAATAGATGAACGTTTGCGGCGGCGCTATGGAATTGTAAAAAATAAATGTTTTATTTTTTGTGTATCAATCCAGTTCAATGTGATAATGCCGCAGTTTTTTCAACATTTGTGTGTTTAGATCGAGTATTGATAATGATACAATCTAGTGATAATTGTTTATAATAATAAAATAACGACAGTCTAATGTAAGAAGATATGGAAATTATCGAATTGGTTTCATAAAAATATGAATCGTAGTCAAAACAAAGCATGCAATAAGCCGATTTTGTTGATTGCATAAACAGTAACGATTCAAATAAAAAATAATAAAGAAAACATAAACAACATAAGAGATAAATACCCTTCGTATTTATCTCCGTCATAAACCATGCAAAATTTTTATTTAAATACTCAAAGGGATAAAAGATAATACAGATTTATATAACTTTATAGTTAGTGCTGTGTACAAAGTCATGATTTTGAGGTCAATTTATGTGACACCAAAAATATATTTTTATATTCTATCAAACAATACACAAGCCAAAAACTGTGAAACAAGAGATAAGAATAAACACTTCGCTTTATGGCAGAATAAATATCTTGATTAACATAACACGAATGAATTTTTTGCCGAGTACCCACCCAGAGCAATTTAAAATGCAGCTCTGCTGGGTAGAAATGAAAACAAGAAAAAAGCAACCGTTAATTTCACATGATTGCTATGTTGGATTCTAGAAGCATTGTTTTTTAAGCATACACTGTATCTATTTCAATTGTTATCGAGGCATGTTTTGCTTAATAGATAGCAAAAACAACAATGAAACAAAGGGTATTAAAAAGTTATCAACATTCGTTTATCTTCAATTAACGGTCCTCTTGATACATTTAGAACGTGATCGAATTAATGAAGCCCAGGAAAAGTTTTGAAGATGAATCCACAGTGAATACTGAAAAACTAAAATCCTACCCTACATTCTGGAATTCATATAGGATTGTATGCTGTAAGTGATTTAGAAGTGGCTCACATTCACATTCCATAATTTAGATAAAAGCTTTGACTAACCTAATTTCTTTGGAAATTATGATGAAATCCGTCATGACACATACAGAAATGTTGCAGTACTTATAAATACCCTTTTTGCATTTGGATATAAAATTGACTGCTTTTTCCTACAACAGCGTTCATTTATAAATTGAATCGAATTTAAAAAGGTTATGCGAGATAAAGAATTGCAATCAATATCTACTGACTTATTTAAAAAATTACGTTTCGAACGACGATATTTCGAGAATATTCTCCAGTTATTGTTGATGTGTTTTATGTATTTTAATCTTGTCATTCGAACCATATCATATCGAGGTTACATATTGTTAATTGTAATCTTATAAACGTGCCGACAAATTTATCTATTTCCACTTAAACAGTGCGAACTAGAAAAGAATATCGGGTTGAATATTAAAACACCCAAACTGTAATCAAAAATTCTAAACAAGCGAGAGAAAATTGTTTGATAAATGTTGACAATAGACAAATTTGCTTGGCGTTTATTACAATAAAATTTTAGCGGGAGTTTATGTTTGAACATCTGTCCCACAATGCTAACACATAGTGTGAAACGGCGTGAAGGAAAAAACTTCCAGCGCGTTTATTAATTTTGCCATTGTTAACAATTTGCGATTGTCCCGGAACCGCTTTTTGTTTTCACGGGAAATTTTTCATTCTCACTCTATTTACGTTGTCAGGAATCTCATAAAAGTGTATACTGTTTGATTTGATTAACTACGCGTAAATTATTTATCTTCCTTAATTGCGACAGTAAATCATAACATGAAATTTATAACTGGATAATACATAGAGAAAAGTTGGGAAGAGTTAAATAGGTACATGTGATTTTGTTTAATAAAATTATATATTACTTTGTGATACAAATATGTGAGGTGTTACACAGCGTGTGTTGATACAGAAAGGTTTTTATTAAATATTTACTCAGTACTTCCGTTTGAATTGTATAAGATAACGAAGCAACATAAATACAACGGGAGATGCCACCTAAGAAGTCAAAACAAAGACCCTTTGGTTTATTTTGAACTACAAATTCTAGGAACCCTTCTATGTAGTTTTAAGAATCCGTGCCGTGTTTTGTGGTCCATTGAAAAGTTACATTTGGGGTTGCATTTTTTAGAGGACGCAATTTTATTTTTTTGATGTTTAGGGGTGGTCAGTGTGAAGCTATCACCAAGTTTGTGGGGTCGCCACCCTTGTCCCACGGCCGCCATCTTGAAAATAGCGGTTGATATGGTTTTTACGATATATCTCTTAAACTATTTATTTGATAAAAAAAATTTGTTTACATTATTTGTTGCAAATTAAATACTCTACAACTTTGATCCTGCAACTTTTTGTCGTAGAACTATAAATAAAAAAGTTATAAGCGAAAATGTTCAGAAATTAGAGATATTTATATTTCTCAATAAAACTTTTTTTTATAATTTTACGTAGAAATGATATTTGACCATTTTTGTAGATTGTTTTTCGAGGAACAACTTTTTTTCATTAATTAAATAGCTAAGGTTTTACAGCGCTCCGAAGTGAGTACTAATTTTCAGTACTCTGAACTATACAGTATACTTATATTATGTGTGTACTAATAATAATTTGTCATCAGTAATGGTTTTTTTTTGATATTATAATATTTTTAATAATTAATTTTGCAATATCACTAATAATTAATTATTGAATCTTTTCCCCACCACCCAGGAGGTAGAGTCTGGAAGCGCGACTTTTTTTTACGTCGAAAAGCAGGTCTGAAATGTTCTGCAGTGTGCTTCTATTGTTCTGGAGTATGAGAAAAGAGCCAATAGCCAATATATGTATAGTTAAAAGTACTGAAAAATAGTACTCACTTCAGAGCGCTGTAAAACCTTAGTTATTGACGTTATGAAAAAATGTTGTACATAAAAGTTGTTCCTCGAAAAACAATCTACAAAAATGGTCTGATATCATTTCTTCGTAAAATGATAAAAAAAAGTTTTATTGAAAAATATAAATGGCTCTAATTTCTGAACATTTTCGCTTATAACTTTTTTATTTATAGTTCTACGACTAAAAGTTACTACACCAAAGTTGTAGAGAATTTAATTTGCAACAAATAATGTTAACGATATTTTTTTATCAGTCAAATAGTTTAAGAGATATATCGTAAAAACCATTTCAACCGCTATTTTCAAGATGGCGGCCGTGGGACAAGGGTGGCGACCCCACAAACTTGGTTTTAGCTTCACACTGACCCCCCCTACACATCAAAAAAACAAAATTGCGTCCTCTAAAAAATGCAAGGTTAGGGCTAAAAAATGTAACATTTCAATGGATCATTGGTTTTTTCATCGAGACGAAATAAATGTCAAGGTTAATGTTATTTTGGCATCGATGTATTAAATAAAGTATTTTGCTAAGGTATTTTGCGAATTCATGCTAGAATAAATCATAGATCGTCCGAAATTATTTCTACCAGTCATTGCAGAATACAAATACAATTTACTACGTGTTTTATTTAACAAATGGTTACATTAAATCGATTTATACGATTTTAGATAACAATCAACATCGTTTTTATTAACAAAGCTGTAGTTTCTTTCAAATCGTGACATCATGATCAGCAATAAAATTCTGAGCACGTCGTTAAAAGTTGTAAAAATTACCAAAATCAGTCCAGAATCCAGATACTGCACGCTACCAATATCTTATCATTAAATCATGTTTATTTCACAGCAATAAAAAAGATATAAAAATTCATTAAAAATCACAATACACATCGAGCTTCACGATTCGTACAATTTATATGACCATTAACTTTTTACAAGAAGAATACGAATAAAAAATTAAGGATTCTTGTTAAATACCTACAGCGGTTTTGGGATCGTGAGGTATAGACCCATAAAACATTGACCAGCTTAATAAAATAAAACGGAACAGGTAACTACATGATTTCGAAGTATCTTATCGTACCTAATTCCTCTGAATAGTAAATAGTTCGATATCGGATATGAAACTTTTTAGAACAAATTTCATCATCAAATGAATGATGTTATCAAATATTAAACAGGCACATAGTTTCATCTATCATCAAAAAAATATTATATATAAAATTTTATCTACTCCTACTATTTTTGGTATTTAAATGCCAAAAATAGGTATATTAGTCGGTCATTCAGTGCGATGTCCAGGCTAAAGCAGTCAGAACAAAAGGTAGTAAAACTAATTAAACCATATTTCTAATTTTTTCATTTCTAATTAATTATTCATTAATAATTTTCTATTGAACTGACCTCACCTGTCTACAATACAATATTAGCATAATCGTTCATTTGTCTACATTGTAATTTAAGCCAATTGGGTGTACGAGCACATGAGTACTGTTCAATTCTGCGAAGGACAGGAATATCCTTTTCTAGTTTTTAGAAATTCTTTACCTGAAGTAAAACTGAAGGATGAATTAATACGTGTTTAAACTAGTCCACAACTGGTATTTTTTTTCCGAGATAAAATTATTGTAATGTCTACTCTAGTTATATATAGTCTTTAATATTTTGGAACAAAATCAAAGCCACAAGTAAGTAAGTATACCTAAAGTAATTCATTATAATATTCATCATTAAAATACAGCATCCTTTCGACAATCAACAATTCTTATGCAAAATCGTTTATATATGCACAATGTAATTTGATACAAGCCAAAGTATATGGAGGCTCTCGCATTAATGGAAATTCCTCGTTAGACCGGTGATTTGCATTCATTTTTATTTGCCAAATTGTGTTGAAAGCATGTTTAAAGAATTATCCGCACGCAACATTGTTCAAAACCGGGCTATGAAAACATGTTTAGGATTTTGTTTTAGTACCTAAAGATAGGTATATTAAATGTGGCTATTAATGATTTTACGCTACATAACAATAGAATTTTGATGAATTCGCCCGAATTAACCGAGATATTGACGTATATTATATCTCAGCTTTTATACATTTAAATGGGTTTCGTATTAGATTTTAGTCATCACAAGCTGTCTTGATTCTATTGTTAAACTTAAGCCTTCCTTTATCTTATTGTGTCTATAGATAACAAGACTCATTAAGGCGTTTCGGGGCTGAACTAGCCAACTTATTACTCAATATAAACTTGGCTTAAATAACTGAAATAGTAGTCATACAAATTCCATTATTCGGAATAGTTAGCAGGCTTCAGTTAGCAATGATTTATTCAATCTGGGAGAGAAAGTTGTGACACGGATATACAAGAAAAATGTAATCAAACTCGTCCCTTTAATTTAAAGAGAAACGTTGGGTTAACGGTAAATAAAAATTTGATCTTAAGCCTTCAGATAACACCTACGCGGTTAAAGCAATCAAGAAAATTCGATGCTGGGCTCATATTGCCACTTATTACATACGACGGTGGTTAAATGAACATCGTTTGGCATTTTCTGTATTACATGTAAGTATATTTATACATTTTAATGGATATCTGTATTCATTACTTTAATGCTGAGCAATTATGTACAGGTGTTGATGTCAGATGCTTATAAATGATAAAATTATTAATTAAGAAAATATTTCACTCAACTCTTCAATAAATATATTATTAAGGTTTAGATAATTATTTATAATTGCATGTTTGAGCTAAATATAAGGTTATAAACTTCAAACAAATTTTAATGACTGCCAAATATTTTTAAGAGTAGGTACAGTAGTTAAAATCACTTTTTATGTGTTCGCTAAACAGCTAATTAAAAAATATAATATACCTATTGAAGTATTATAGAATAACTCGATTCCACAGACTCTTAATCCTTCGGAAAACCTATTGTAGCGATTTCACTTTTGTTGAATGTAGGTTTGCGCGGTGTAACCAGACAAACACGGTTGTTTAGCGAACCAATTTCACTTGAACCCACTATCATGTTTACTTTATTAATTATAGCATTATATTCAATTTAATAACTGTGATAGTGAAATAGATAACCTTGTTGAATACTGTTTTTTTACTCCCTAGAATAAATTATAGATAACACATGTTTCAATAACACATTTGTTTCTTTACAGAGATCTTAAATTACATAGAACCAACAAAACGTAACAGTAGATTTTCCTTCTCATATTTTAATGAAGCAAAATTTGCGAATTAAAAATGAAGATATAATTGTCGTTTGTTCAAAAGACAATTAGTTTCAAATAACGGTCAATTAAACGGTGGAGATAAACCGAAAAGAATGCTTATTGAGTGAAAAGAATTTATAGAGTCATAAAATTTTTAACGTGTGATCGTCATGTGGGCTTCTATAAAGATAGACTTATCGACTGGTGCAAGGTTTACGCTTTTATCATTACACTTAAACGGAGACAACTTGATTTGTTGACTTTTACGACTTCGCCGGTACCACATAAACCGATTATATGATAATGAATTTTTGACTCTCGTATAGTAAAAGTTCCGCTCAAGTGAAGGCTGTCTGTCGCTAAGCGGCTTGGAATATTGTTCGAGATCCCTGCAATTTATTGACCCAGTTTCAAAGCATCCTTTTAATATTCAACATCAAACTTTCGTTTAAACTATGTGCAAAAATTTAAGACTCCGAGTTACTGTCGCTTTGTATGCTATATTGCTAAAAGGAAATTATTTAGTTGGAAAAAATGCAATGACGTTGGATTTTTGGCTAATTAACTATACGATAAACCGATTGATACTCGTGACTTTTCACGCCTTTATACATGTCCTGCATCTGTCAAATGCTAATTTTCATGCTACATTCAAGAATGATATTGCAAATTTTTTGTCGATTCTATTGTACTTTTTTTTACGAATAGCTCCTTATGTCGTTTTGCATATAATAAAAGAATCTAGTATGAATTTAAGTTGTTTTTTTTTCATTATATTTCTCGTTATATTTTTAAAAAGTTATTATTGCCATTTTACTCATTGGGTAGTTAGTACTTTCAATATCAGTTTAAAGTTTTTTGATATCTCTAATAGTAACGGAATAATCGCCTGTGCACACTTAACGACTACACCCTGTATAGAACATTTTATACAATAGCACATAACACAATAAAACAATAGTATTCGACACAATTAAATTAATTAACTACCAAAAAATAGTCCGCCGACGACATAAAATATGTTAAATTCACGAAGGGAATTCCTTAGCCTACACTTATGGTCTTTCGATACTTATCTCTTTAAGTTTGCGTGCAAGAATTAAAAACGTACTCACGCACAGCACAGTACCTGCTTTCATATATTTTTTAGGTTTCACCATCTAGCATCACCTTTATAATCCATACCGTCATTAAGGAGTTATTACTTTTATACTAATCTATGTACATAAAGAACATATCTATTAAACAACCATCAGAAACCTTAGTTTTGCTTCTTAGAGCAGAATCGCAACTTACGTTGAATAAAGATTCACTTTTCTATCTCAGAAAGACTTTCCTCCAAGGAAATGATAATAATTATCTCATAACTCTATTAATATTAAGTGAATATGCACGTAACCAGTAATCTTATTATTAATATTAGTTAATAACGTTTATTTAATTATTGTTAACTAGGATATATTAACGCCTCGATAAACGTTTGTGAAAGGGATAATGTTAATACATTATAATCAATCCGTACATTTCTCTATAGAATTGGCTGTATAGAGGAAACGATTCATCAA
>CAJQZM010035019.1:0-16355 GCA_907164665.1 Colias nastes
CAGGTCGTCTGTCCACCTCGTTGAAGGCCGTCCCACACTGCGACGTCCTGTATGTGGTCGCCATTCGAGAACCTTTTTGCCCCAATGGCCATGTGTTTTATTAATGAAGATTCAAAAACCAAAGTATCATAAGAAATTCAAACATTATTGAGTATGTAGGAACTTACATGCTGGACATTGACAACGAAAATTAGGACAGAGGTCACACGGGTTGTGTCTCATCCATTATTCACTGTGATTGGTGGATCCATCGCACTGCGCTTGACTCAATCATGTTAATGAAACTTTATCTCATGCTGCTGTACATTGTATCATACAGCTGTATCATTGTTGTTCGAGCCCTTGTTGAAAAGTTGTTGTTGAGAAATCACTTCAAAAACTGTATTATTGTATGAAAGAAATGTATGTGAAGGATAATTGGACATTTTAAGTGAGTATATTTCAGTGAATTTAGTAAAGCATAAGTTTTATGAGTTTCAATTTCGCTCGTACCAAAAACATGAACATTTCATATTTTTACTTTTTATTAGTTACAACACAACCATCTTAAAATGCTCTACCTTTTCTTCACGCAAAAGTTAATGCGCTAGTATTGACGATACTCCTAAATATTATTTATTGTTATAATATCCATTTATATATGTGTAGCTATTATATTCTATAACATATAGCTCTGGTGATATGACGTGAACGAACTAGCGGTATTATGCAAATTGCTGAGATCACCTGGAGCCCGTCCCGGAGATTCTATTTCGTGTTAAACACAAATCACTTTCCGTCCTCGGCCTCTGTGGATCGCATGAGCAGAGGTTCGCAAACCTTTTGCATTTAATACATAACTAGACTTTGTAAATAATTACCATATTTTATTAAATAAACTTATTTATCGCTAAGGTATACAATTTGTTAAGTTTTAGACAATGCGGAAGAAGCTGCGAACGGAAAGCTAAGCATTTATGTTTTTTTTTTTATTAATATGTACAAGATTTAAATTCTTAATATACTGAATTTAAGGGTATTTTTTTAAACTTGTTTTTACAAAAAAACTGCCGCGGCAGGGCTACGATGTGCTCACAGTATTATTTAAGATTAATTAGTACCTATCTAATGTAAAGGATTGAAAAATAACTTGTGTTGAAGCATTACTATTATTGCTTACGTATGAAGTGCTACTTTGAGAACCGCAGCCTTAAGAAATGCGTTCGGATTATTGCTAAGCCCACGGCTCCAATGCATATCGATCTATGGCATAAACCAACTACGTTACCTCCTTATATAAAATAAATTTATAAAAGGGAACTGAAGCTGGCAATAATTTACTTAAATAATTGATCTATTGATATATCCTTGTTTCTATTTGTCATATTCTTGCGTCTTTTAGATAAAATCGTATCGAAATATAAATTAAGAAAAAAAGCAAGCTTAAAATTTTTTTAAGGCATTTAATTTATATCTAATGGCTTCTATATTTTGGTTCAGTGCTTTCATTCTATGGCTCTAGAGATGTACAAGTTGTTATTTATGTTTACTATGCTACCGGGAAGTTGATATTATGCTACATTGGTTTTAGGCCAAAGAATTTCTCAAAACTGCAATCTCCGAAATATTGTGCCGCGGTATTCCCGGTAACAATATAAATTCCATTGTTGTTCCTACGTAAAATTCTATGTGCCCTCCATTTGGCGCAATATTTCAAAGCGAGGAACACAAAACGAATAATCTAATATGACACTGCAGTTGCATTCTGCATTTGCTTTATGTTTATCTTTCGGATAAACATTGTTATCGTCCAATTGAACCCGAGAGTGCTTAACCACATACAGAGCTCGGATTCGACCAACAATTTATTGTTGTACGATAATCCGAGCGCTCCTGATTAACTCAGTATTCCTGTTATCTACGGACGCTTGCTATTGTTGCTCCTCTTATAGCCAGAGAATGTTTTAAAACTAAAACGATGTAGAAGAGATAACAAAACGTTTTAAAACTAAATTTTCCCGGAAGTATTTTCTTTCTCTTTCAGGAAAACATTTCAAGTATAAAATGTTGTTCAATACTGTTAAATCGTATATATTTTTAAAGAGCTCTTTAATAATGTGCGTAGGACGCGTGAAGGTATATATATAGTAAGTACTGAAAGTATTCAATTATTAATATTTAAATTTGGTTAAGTACATAATTCAAAATTTATCGACAAAAGAGGAGAGAAGATAATCATAACTATTATATTATACAAGCGGTACTTGTGCTATAAAATATTATTTATTATGAGTGCCATTTTGAGGTAGATAATTACCTCTAAAGATCATGAAACCGCTACAGAATTACGTCGGTAATCAGAGGGTACAGTAATTTGTCGTTGCTTTTATGAAATAAGGACGAAATTAGTACGGCTAATTAAAGTTACAGCGTAGTTTGCAGACCCTCGTCAAGTGGTGTCTGTCCGCCTGTGGCGTAAGCGCTGTCTGAATTGTCTCTACTTCTTGGATAATTCTGTTTGAATGAAAACAGGTAGATTGAAATATAAATAGATATAATTTTAAACAGTGAGATTGAGTGGCAAGAACGCAGTGGAAATGAGTAAAAAATATCGAGGAGCAATAAATGCAACTAAATGTTTATATTATACGATTAAATATACTTAAGACGAAACAGATTTTTCATACAAGTTAAAGTATTCAATGTTGATGTTTCTCTCGAACAACAAAAATATGTAAGTTAAAAATATGTCTATAGTAATAATTCGCGTTAGTAATTTCATAATATCAATTTGTCATTCACCAGAATATGCTTCATTACGCAATATTATATTAAAATTTGATTGGGTTTACTTGTTATATTCAAAGCGGTATTTTCATTCGAATACAAAATTTGTTACAGCATTCCAGTTCGCAATCACAATGCAATTCGTCATTCACAAACCTAGTTTAACGTATGGAAACTGCACACGATTTACTGGCTCCATATTGAAATATTGAACTGGTTCGTTATATATCAAATAAAATAGATATAGCTAGCAAATACAGCTATCAAAAGGGTTGTTTGCCACGTCAATCACACTAAAAGCAATTCCAATATACTAAATTGGTAATATAGTATCTATGTTCCTAATATTTTAGTCCGCGTGGTCACTATTTCTAAGAACAACAAAGTTAACAAAGCATCATTATCGTTTGAAGCTATTTATGTAATTAAATATTTTTACTACTAGTTACATGCTAATATGTGCAAGCGAAATATAAACGAATTTGTAAAGATATGTGTGCTCGTCGTCTTTTAATTTTATGGAAGGTAGCAGGAATGAACAGATACTTCAACAGTTTGAAAAAATTATAATATTATGTTGTCGCTGGAAACTGTCGATGTAAGGGCTCTAAAATATACTCTCATATTGACAAAGTGTAACATTATTTCTAAACGGTAGGTCTTACCCCCATTAAAAGTTATCCCATTCTAAAATGAGTTTTTAAGTGTAGGTATGCATTATAACATTTGGTTGATGTTTTAAAAACTCCCTCGAAGGAACCCAATTATAAGTTGACGGATCGCTAGAAGTTGAGCTATGTATTTTTTAACAAATTTATGAAGAAAAGTCTCGAAGTACTGATACTTCATTCTCGTTGACGGCTCTTCACGATTATGAGTTTTTGTACAAAATATATTTAGAATAATTTATGTTGTTTATCGTTGCTTCTTTTCGTATATTTTCAAAAGTATGAATATAAATGAATTAATTCAGACACGATTGAAATTTAATTAATGCGTATCAATGCACTATAATTTACATATTGTATGATTTAAGGCCTGAATCGGGTAGAATTCCCTTTTAATACCGAAAATTAACTCTAGTTATAACCGTTTTTCTTCTTAGATTCTTAATGTACCTATCTAAAAAAAATGTAGGTATATTAAAGTTTCGAATATGATAAAGGGCATGGTTGTTTTAATTTGTTTATTTTACAATCAGGTTTTTTGGAAAAAAATCATGAACTGAGGTCGATTTTTGGACTTTAAACCAAAACGCTAAGTCAATATAACGTCAATTATTGTAGTGTTTTTACAGTGCCTTTATGAAATATAATCACAGGGCATGGTTGTTTTAAATTTTGATTCAATATCCAAATATCTTTTTAAATAATTTTTATACGTACTTTTACTACGGTAGATTCGCGCCGGTCCCGCGATCCCGCCTTGTAAATCGTCGCCAAGGTCGCTAGCCCCTATTAACGCCTTAATACAAACACCAATTACACGGTATAAGTTTTCGAATTATTGTTTTAATAAATTCGGAATTTATTACTATTGAAATACAGTGTTCATATGGAAACCCTTTCATTTAGCGGAGGAAAGAAATAATTTGGGAAATGGTTTTCTTCCTAGGGTTTCAACACATGTATTTTCCTGTTATTACCTTTAAGAGTTAATAAGTCTTAAGTAATCATAACATAACATGATTTTAATCTTGATTTCTTATATGTGAAAAAAACAAAATATGTACACTGTTTGGGCGATAGTTTTTTTAAATGCTTGAGTTTGGTTTGTTTTTATAGATAAGCATTACAAAAAAAAAACAAAGAGCATCGATGATGATGATGCACTTAGTTTAAGAGCTCGAAAGTTTGTCGTCATTAGATAGATGGGTATTATGTACATGTATCCTTCATAAGAAATAATAATTCAAAAATACTGTTATAATTTATCCAAATGAACAGCAGACTTTATGAGTGGACAAATATTATCAATTAATAATGCAGTCATTACAGAATTATTGCAGACACGATGTGCTCAGCTATAAATGTTTTAATATTGTGAAATTAAAATAAAAGTAATCGTTGTTTCTATTTAATGAAAAAGTTACTGTATTTCAAATAAAACCAAGAATTTATTTTCGTACTGAAGCATGTTCGACTTTCCCACATTCAATTAAGTGCGCTCATCGGAATGTATAACAATTTAATTTTTATTTTGCTTGCGGATGTTGGCATGCAATTTATATAATTGTGTACATTTCTACTGTGGTAGCTATTAAAGTTACCTAGAAAGTGGATTATGACACACTTACGTATAGATATTTAAATGCAATGAAATTTATAAAATGTAAAATTGTTATTAATAAATATTACATAATTTTAATTAGGTGATTGAGTGATCTAATTTCGAAAATATAACACGAACATCGTTAAATTATTTGAAACATAATATATAGACTACGCAAAAAAAATTACAAGGATGTGACAAAATAATTCACTTCTTACATGAATACAATCCCCATTTTATGTCCCCACAATTTTACAAAGAATACTAGGGAAAAGCATAAAAAGTCATTACGCGACTTAAGATGGCGATATAGATGTTGAGTAAACGGGACCTCATTTGTATCTGTTGGGAACACAAAAACTGCAAACCGTCCTCTTGATAAATGACTTTTATTTACACAGATAAAGAATATCTCGGAATAATCTGGTGTATCCTTGACATAGACTGTGTTTTTTAAAGACAATAACGTCTTAATTACTGAACTAAAAAGTGCTGTGAGATAATTCACATTTATTATTCTAAATTTAGCTCAAAAATTCCTTATTTTTAGAAAGTTGCCAATAATAATTACTAAGAATAGACCATACAATAATTTTGAGGAAAAGGCGATGGATTGAACTGTCACTTATATTACAAAATCGATATCCACGAGCGCTCTTGTCAAAAATTGTGTTCCGTGAAATTAATGAAAATGGTTTGGTTGGAAAATCATGCTTGTAATAAAGATCTTGGATTCCAATTTAAACTGGTTACACACAACGTCTTTCAAATGTATCATTTAAATTATAGGATTATAATCCGCAAAATAGATTACTGTATTATATTTTATTTTTTATATACATATTTTAACTCAGAATTAACAACTGACAATTAACTCCTAAAATGTCCTTCATTGGTTGGCCTTTTGCGATCCTAAATATAGAAAGCTGGCAAAGGGACAGTCCGTCACTCCGACCACTAAATAAGTCCAGTACATATAAATAGAAACAATGGAAAATATACGTCCAAAATCAAACCTCCGTCCCGTAGCTCCGCCGCCACTTTGACTTAGCAATTAGTACAAGGTCTGACCCTGATTGAATCACTTGCTATTTAATTTGGCTTTGTGCGCGAGACGTACTTGTGTATCGTGTTTCAATTTAAAATGGTAATTATGTTCTTGCCTTTGTTCTGTGGAGTTCTGGTGGAACGTTGTTTTAATTTGTGAGATTAGCAATTATTTCTACGTGTACGGTGTAGCATGTTAGTTAGTTATTTTCATATGAATCTGTTCTTATTTCCTCATTTCAACGTGCGATGCTGTTCTCGTTGCTTGCAATAATTTATGTAAAGATATACCATATTTATTTATCTACATGTAGAGCTAAATCTTATACTTCAAATAACAAAGTAACTACTGAAGTTACATCCTACAAATACAGCTTTCAGCACTTAAAACTTAAAGCTAGATTTGCATTCCTTTTAAATTTCTTTGTTATGCAAATATTGTCCCAAAACTTTGCTTCGCATATTCTCTGAGCTATAAATGACAGAAATACATAAAGAGTTAACAAACAAAATAAAAACAGCGAAATAAAGCTTCTACTTTTGAACTTAATACTCCGTAATAATTTCTCTAGGAGAGCTTTCATTGACACCAACACACATAATAAACCGAAATAACTGTAGTGTCAGACAGGTAATATTTAGCAGTAGCAACGTTGTCATTGCGATCAATTTAGCAGAGCACTTAAAGCGCGCCACTTCGTCACACCACATTACCTCTCATCCACCCTGAAGCCAAATTATCATCTATACGGTATACATATACGATGTACTGAAATTCACTTAGAGCTCAGCTGCCTTACCAGCGAAAGTGAACTTCACTTAGACTCGCTTAGGTAAAAGCCTGCGGAAAATTTGAGGTGAACTTGTAATAAAATGTAACGGCAGGTACGATTTATGGCGCAGTGGGATGTGGGGCAAGATGATTGAAATCGAATGGATAGATAGCTCGTTATCTTGAAGATGATAGTAAAAACTTACAGAACAACCCGGAAAGATAATAGGTTATTGATAAATGTTCATGGAACATGTCCCACTTTACATTACGTTAATTAACTTTACTATTTTTTACTCGTCTGCGACAGGAGGGTTAAATTTTTCGAGTGTATGTATGTACGTATGAATGTAGGTATGTTCATTTCTATCGTCGTCGTTGGCTTATTTTTATGTGATTGGTGTCAAAAAATTCATCTTAGTCTTGAGAGTGATACAAAATTAAAAAGGAAAAAAAATTGCGCCAAAAAGTAATCAAGACCAAAATTTTGCAGTCGAGTTTTTTGTTTTTATGATAATATAAATATGTTTTTTTAATGATATAGAAGATAGGTAATGGAATCAGGAATGAATTTTAATTCGTTAATTTAGGTATAATTATTGAAATATTAACACAACGGATGAAAAAGCTTGTGCTTATCATTAAATATATCAAGAAGTTCTTAAGTAAAGCTGAAACAAATAAAGTAGTTCACGTGTATAAGCCTCACTTCATAAGTATAAGTCTTGGTATAAGTCATACTTGTCTAATCCATAATCGTCTAAGGAGCAGGATGTTTGATCGCCGCCGCCCTGTTTGTGCCGCCCTCACAAATATTGACTTAAATGTCGGCTTATGACGAGCAATTAACTATACAGTGACTGCTACAGATGTATTTATAATGACTTTAGTGATTGCTTTCGGTCTAGGTAGCTAATTATACAGTAAAACCTTTAAGTGTGTGAGTTAATCAGAATTCAGAGGCTTAATTACTGATGACTATAATATATGATATAGGTAAACAGTTATTAATGTTTTATAGTAGCTAAAGTAGTATATTAGTTTTTAATACGATTTAAAATGTAATGTAGGTATTTATTGATTTAACTGTATTTTATGTAATTTTATGTATTGTAGCTATAGTGATGTGATATTTATCTGTACTATGATTTGGATTCAATTTATTTTATGACATGTATTTAAAAAAAAATTACTTGATCTATGAATTGTGCTAAATAATGTAATTTTTAATAAATTTTTTTTAACCTCAATTATTGTGCTGTGTACATACAATTTGGCTGGCATTTTACCGCAACATGATTGTGATTAAATTTGTGTATAATTAGTCAAAATGGTCAGCTGTGATGTGTACCTATTTAAATAAAAAAAAAAAATAGTTTTGTTATTATTTATATAGAAATACTTTATTTGACCGTCAAACTTAAGTTAGGTACCTAGTAACTTACTTCTCAGACTACCAATTTTCCTAATTCGCTACTTATCGATACAGATCACGTAATTTTGACTCAAACCAGAATCCGCAGGTCAAAGTTGTTTACTATTTATATCTTACACTGGAAGTGGCCATAACAGTGTGGAAATAAAATAAATACATGTACGCGGGAAACTTGCGAGGAAGATCAGATAAAAGCACATAGACATTATATTGCCAGTAGGTAATTCCGTACGAGTTTAATCAAACACTAATGAGAATGCAGTTAACCAACATTCCCAGTTAAAATGTTTGCGCAGTTTCTCTGTGGCCTTTAAATTTACGTGCAACTACCATTATGTGAGATGGTAAACTCGTTTCCGGGATAGCTTTTAAAAGCCTTTTAATTACGGGTTTGAAATTAAATTTCACGCTCTACTGAGTAACTGTCTGAAGATTTTTTACCGCAATCATGTTGTTAACATTTTAGTGGCCACGTTCCAATATGATACACCTTAGGGGAGGAGGAATAGGGGTGTAACTAGGAATTTTATCTGTTCCGAAAAATACGCAGTTTACATGTTACAGTTGGTCAATTTAAAATTGCTTTTAAATTTTATGTGAATACTGGTGGGTGCGATATACTTTATGAATAAAAATTATTCTTGAATCCAGACGAAAAGAGAGCTTCAATTCCTTGGTCTGAGGAAAACAGCATACCGCATACGGTATAGGTACGTAAGTAAGCGAAATATTGTTTTGGAAGATTTGAAGCCTCCAACTAACTCTAGCGTACCTATGTCATAACAAGGTGAGTTATCTAAATCACTATTAAAATATATTTATCAATTAATCAAAATTCAGTAAACTGTTAAAGACTTTGATATTCAGCATAATAAACAGTCCCTTGTTTACATGTGTATAGTGAACCGTGTAGTGATCGAAGGCGTTTGTCGGAGACGTGTCAATTTATCCCTGTCAGCTTTAGTGCCTTTTCACACGTACCGGTTGCCAGGTAGCCGGCGCCGGATACCCGGTGTCAAATAAGCTTTCACATGTCCCGGTTGATGCCGGCAGTATTGGCTAGAGAGCCGACAATAGTACAGTCTCGTTCTATAGTTTCAAAGATGGACCGTGAACAAATAATTGCAATGTGTCTTTTATATCGAAATTATCTGCGCCCGAAAGAAAAATCAAGAAATTATTGGGTTCATCCAATTAATATGAAAAGAGAAGCATTAGGTGCATTCTATACATTATTCCCAGATCTACGAGCACATGAGACAGGTTTTTCAGTTTTCTCTCGCAGACTGTACCTGGGCGACTGACCGGCCGGCGCGTCTGAAAGCTAGTTGCGTGTTCCATACACCACTGTCAGTTCGGCCGCCGCGGCCGGCTAACCGATGCCCGGCGACCGGACGCACAGTGGTGGTTCCGGCGCGCACCCGGCATCCGCCTGCCGGATAGATTACGCCGGTAGGTACATGTGAAAGCTATGTACCATGCCCATACACTTCACCACCGGGTAGCCGGCGCCGGCTATCCGGCAGCCGGGTAGTGTGAAAAGGCACTTAGGGTCGAATGGATGTCCACGTGCCATCATACCTATTCATATGAAGTTATTGCTTATAGACCCGACCTTAATCTAGAAATAAAGATTGTATGTTAGTTACCTATATGCCTGTATTTAAGAAAATATAGTAGGTATTCATGTGTATCACGGAAAGATAATTGTATCATATTTTTTATTTTAATTCGAATAAATTGATAGGTACTTAGATCTAATGGTTGGTTGTCAACATAAAACTTGATAAATTATCAAAAATACCATGTCGTCCGAATATTATTCTCGTTTTTTACCAAATGATCTTGCATTACTCACAAAAAAGTGTTCACGGGGTACAAATTATTCGCCATAAATCTACTAAACTTCTACAAAGATCCCTAAACGTTAAAAATGGCGACAAATTCTTCACTTCTTCCCACCATTTTTCAGGGAATCTCTGTAACTCTATTTGTAACAAATGGGTGGTCATATAATTTTATTACTTGGTAGGGTCACGAGAAATAGTCGGGGAAAACATTAGCGATAATTTCATAATGTTACCTCTGTAATAAGAATTTATTACATTGTATATCATAATATAACAACATTGAAAAGATAATATAGAAATATTTACGCATGATATGCTGTTCTTTTGTAGATGAGTAAATTTTACATTTTCCGTATGAATAGAGGTCCCCGGTGTCAGATAAAACAAAAGAACCCTCAGAAGCGGCCGCAAATACATGTAATAAGTTTATGAAAAATAATTTATTCGTTGAAACACGATCCCGGGGTTGTTAAATGTGGGTGAGATAATATTTATATTTTATTCCTTCCTTGTTCAGTAATTACATATATTGCTCATATAACGTAAAAATACAACATGTATGTTCAATTTGTTTCAAAAATATAAAATCTGGGAAATAAATATGTAAATAGGGTCCGACCGAAAGTTCGGTTTCGGTTTCGGTTTCGGCTGAGTTTCGGCCAAAAATCAAGTTTCGGTCGCAGTTTCGGTTTCGGCCAGAATCGGCCGAAACTTTTGCCGAAACCGAAACTTATTTCGCAAGTTCAGTGAACTTAGTTCACACACGTTCACGCTCGCCTAACTTCATTTTCCTCGGCAACGCTTTGACGGACGCTGTCAAAGCGTTGGTTGACCCACGCTGGTGGAAACAATTTTTGATTATCTATGTTGAGATTGGAACTGGGTGTAATAGTAATTATTATTTTTATATAAGAGGTACCTAAAACATACTGATTATTCTTCTGAGTACAAATAGTTACCATTCCAAAGTATTAAAGACTCTTTAATAAAGAGAAAGATCTCAAAATACCAATACTTAGTATTTAAAGTAACAGTAACAATTACTGATTTGATTTAGATGACTGATTTTACTGAGAACTTAATTTGAAAAAAATAATAAAAATTAAAATTGTTATTATTAATATTTTAAAAATAATATTTTTTATTTTATATTAAATAAATGATTACAACAAATTTAATATACTGTGTTTTCATTTCATGCCCTAATTAAGGCAAAATAATAGGTAAAATGCACCAAAGTTCAGTATTTTTAGAAATTTCATACTTGACCACGTGAGTTTCGGTTTCGGTTTCGTTTTCGGCCGAAACTGAAGCCACGGCCGAACATTCGGTTTCGGTTTCGGTTTCGGCCTGGAAACCAGTTTCGGTCGGACATTATATGTAAATGTAGGTAAATACTAAATTTATTGTATGTCGAATTAGGTAAAATCAAATTTTATTTTATTCTTAACATTCGTGAGATAAGAATGAAAATATAAAAAATAACGAAAAAAAGAGCACATGGGCTCGTCCGGGATTTGAACCCGGGACCTCTCGCACCCAAAGCGAGAATCATACCCCTAGACCAACGAGCCGCTTGTGAGGCAATGCCAAATATAGGTTTGGGTTTTAAATGATCGTAAACATGTTTCGTAAGTATACCGTTAAGTTTAATGACCTCATTATATTTCAGTTTACTTTGCTCTCACTTGTTATAATACCTATAATAACAATGTCTATATGAAAACTACATGAAATAAAAAGCTGTTTAGTGCTAATATTAAGAAAAGATCCAGACAACATCGCTTGTAGATTTGCAATTATTTATAAAATAATTCACAAAAATGCCAGAACTGCGAGCAAAAACACGTTTGGTATTCATAATAATAATTTAAATTCAGGAATGTTTTTCATTTGGTCTCTGAGTGGAATATAAAATTGGCGAAATACGCCGCTTCACAACTGCTCAAGCGGATAGGTACCTATTCTGTAAATATTTCGTATCCCATTTAATGTACTTTTACCCTTGATGGATACAATTATATGTATGCAGTTACGCAATATTTTATCAAAATATTTTGCGTAGCTGTTTGCCTTTAGAAATTGCTTAGGAAAATTCGCCTTAAAACTACACTCGGACTTGTTTTCAAAAAACAATTCAAAAGAAAAATCTTTCTGGTTTTTTCAACACTTAATTTTAAATTGTGGTTTCAAAGGTTTAACGGTAAATGTTATCGAAAATGTTAAATCGTGAAATAAATAAGCTTTCTGTATCGTACGATTTGTGAATACACAACTAATGTATAACATTGAAAAAGCTCGTAAAGTCTCAAGATAGCGAACTGAGAGCTCGATGCACCGCAATAAATGTAGCATGTATTTCTACGGCTCACTTCAGAAGGCATAAAAACCTGAATCTAATATCTATCTTGCCTGTTCAATATTGTACGCCGTCATTTATTTTCTGTAAATTTGTATCTTGGTTGAAAACAAATTTGTTTTCGAATATATTCAATTTTAAAAGATGATATCCCAGATTTCTACAATGGCGATTTCAATCTCAAATATAACATTTAGATAATAAAACCTTTTTTATCGATAGGTATTTCAATTATAGAGCCTGTCTGGTCTATTCTAAAATAAACTATACATCATTAAATAAATCTTAAGAACTTATAGCGAGGCAATAAAAATATGATTAATAGAAGAATTTTACTTTATAATGGACGAATCAAGCGCACACTCGGTTGTCATTATTCACGCCATTTGTCGCGAAGACATCTTCGGCTAATGGCCGTACAATTCATTTGTTATCGTTCTTTTTTATTTATCTGCAATGTTAAAGTCTTTTAATTGATTATACATAGCTAGTCATTATCTGCAATTATTTTATTCCATACTTAATAAAAATATGCTGTGTATCTACCTCTTCTATTATTGTCCCTAAGGACCTGGAACCTTGATTCAACTTATTGACTAATTATCTCTTTACAAACAACGAATAATAAGCGAGTTTTATCAGAACGAACCGTCTGTGCTTTTGCATAATCCGTGCTTTTTATTTCCACGCCTACCCTCGCTTTGATAATTGTGTTTTCCTTTGCATACTGTGCGCTATTTGTATTTGTTGGATAACGAACCACCAGTATTATGTTAATCAGAATTTTATTTTTGTTTATTTAATTCAAGAGTTTTTTAAAAATATGACTGTATTCTTTGTTATTCACATTATAAGTATCTAATTTGTCTGCTTTTCACAGGGCGTTCAAAGTTTAACACGACAGCAATCAACTTAGTGCAAAAGTTTCCCCTCCGTGTTCGCACTTGATGACTAAATATTAGCGATTTTCTTCGAAAATCAGTACCATTCAGTACGAATTATGAACAATTATACTAACTACAATAATTTATCCACTTAATCTTTTGTTGTTTCCTAAAAAATATACTATATTTTTCATGAGTACAAAGGAAATAAAAGTTTATAAAATTGGTTGCGCATAGGGCATGCAGAACCGAGTCCGGTTCCAAGTTTCTGAAACCCGGTTCCAAATCGAGCTCAGAACCGGGTAGAACCGGGTTACCCGGTTCTTTTATAGTACCTCGGAAAAAAATACGAAATGAAACAAAAGTACATAACTGTAAAAGTACCTGATGGGACTTTTATTTTACGCGGCTTTTGTCTTATTTTATTAAATTAATAAAGAATAAAAATTTCAATACTTCTCTTTATTTATCAGTCTTATAAAAGTACCTTGTTATCATAATATCACATATAAACTTAAACCTTATTCATTAACTGCAAACTGTAAAGCAAAAAACCGGCCAAGTGCGAGTCGGACTCGCGCTCCGAGGGCTCCGAACAAACCTATTTTTTATAATGTTGTAACTTTAAAATTTATGTTTCTAGTAGTGATGTAACGATACATGATTTTGCCGATACTATACTGATACCGATATTTGTAGTAAAAAATTGGCGATACCGATATCGATGGCTTGGTAGAAAAATAAATAGTGAATTATGCATAAAAGTTACCAACATTTAACAGAAACTCAACTGTAAATCGTATTCTTTTAAATAAAAATGCCAAATCAAAAAACAAGAAAAACATTTATTTTAGTATTATTATTTTACAAAGTCAGTTAAACTTTAAGTAATACACATACAATCAGTAATCAAAGTTTACTATTGGTAGAGTTTTTTCAGAAAACAAAGTGCTCGCGCGCTGGCAACCTCCCGCATCGTTCATTGGGCGCGGTTTTTCGAACTGTTTGATTTCGATATCGGTTGTTTTATAATCGGCGATTCCGATATATCGGCTTACCGATTATATCGGCCGATATATCGGTATCGGTATCGTTACATCCCTAGTTTCTAGCAATTTTTCCTTTATCTGTGTTATAAGACGTTACTTTTACCAAATTTAAAGGCTCTGTGTTCATGAAAAGTACCCAGCTGTAGGTTTTGAGTCCCATGCGAATGTCGAAATTTGCGAAAATTTTCAGCATTTACGGCTGTATCTTTTGATGCGTTGGCTTGTGAGTTTGACTTTTTCACATAAAAGGGACCGAAGACTTGAGTATTCGATATAAACTTCAGCTCTTCAGCTTGATACCAAAAACAAAAACATGACTAGATCATTATATGAAACAGTAAAATCAACAGCTTTTCAAATTCACGACAAATCTAATAAAAATATTTCTGTAGCCTAATTTATGTCATTTTCGAAGCCTAATTTTTTTTTTTTGGTAATACAACCGTAGGAAACTTATAGCATCTAAGGTTAGACAAACAATCAGAGCCACGCTTGAGGCGTGGCACGAAAATTCGCGATCCACGTGAGTCTGACGTTGCCAGATACAATAAATTTGTTAAAATAATGCAGCAAAATATAAATAATACTTTATATTTTAATATTTTGGTCGGAACCGGGAGAACCGGGTTTCACACTATTCAGACCCGGTTCTCAAGATCATCAAAAAACCCGGGTTTACCCGGGTTTTTCGGAACCGGGTAAACCCGGGTGCATGCCCTAGTTGCGCAGAGCAAAACGTTCAAGCTATGTAGTTAATATTATTTAAAATATTTTTTGCTTAATTCACTACGAATTGACAAAAAAACGCAAGTCATTAAAGAGTATAATAGGATGTAGGTACCTAAACCTGAAAAATATCCATTCAATCGTTGGTTTATTCCGGTCAAGTGGGTCTACAACAAAATAACAACAACTCTCGACGGTAGCATGAATGAAACAAAATTTCAAATAGCAGAGAGGATTCGTAGGAGCACTCTCTAGTACTGCAAATGAAATAAAGCCACTCAACGCTGTATCATCCATCAATATGGTATCTGTAGAATAAAAGGGCCTCAGTTTTATTTGTCAATGTTACATAATGACTCAATAGTAAATAGATTTATTTGTTCTAGCAATCAAAATTTATTTAATCTATAGAATAATATTCAATAACATTTTGGAGATTCGATTTAATAAATATTTACTTATTTAATACAAATAAGACGTTTTTGTTTATTTCTGCTTGAACGTCTTTTATAAAAATCAAAAACGTTTCTCAAGGGCTTCTACTTCGAATATTTTCACGGTAGGTACTTATCAAATTATAATTTAAAATGGTTTGGAAACTACAATATGATACACTTGTGGATACACCTAATTAAGTCAACACAGATGATTCTATTCTATCAGCCCATTTGAATACATGTGATGTATTAGATTTCGTATTCAAACATTTCATTGGCTATATTGTTATATTCATATAATACTAGGTTTCCGCCCGCGGCTTCGCCCGCGCAGTCAAAGAAAAACCCGCATAGTTCCCGTTCCCGGGATAAAAAGTAGCCTATGTCCTTTCTCGGGTATCATTATATCTCCATACCAAATTTCATGAAAATTGGTTCAGTAGTTTAGGCGTGATTGAGTAACAGACAGACAGACAGAGTTACTTTCGCATTTATAATATTAGTATGGATTATATATTATGTACAAAATATAGTTTTGTATTTTAACAACTCAGTCCAGGTATTTTTAGAAAACCTTTTTCTATTAGTGTACCTACAATTTATATACAGTATAAGATGTCGTGTCAAAATCAAAGCAAAATTAATCATATTAGATTCCAAACATATATGAGTAATCATTAAAAGCATAATAGATATGTACCCATATAGGTACTATATACAGGGTGTCCCAAAACTCAACGTCAAGCCAAAACGGGGCGA
>CAJQZM010035019.1:16755-28478 GCA_907164665.1 Colias nastes
CGCCCCGTTTTGGCTTGACGTTGAGTTTTGGGACACCCTGTATGTTTTTAATGTTAATGTTTATTTTATTTTATTTATTAATGTTAATCTCATAGGTAATTTGAAATCGACTGAATATCACATTTCACATAACATTACAAATCTTATTTCTGACCCAGTATTTTAAGAAGCATGCAATTTATTTCTTTTCAAGCCAAACAAATTGGTAACAAAACAGATCAAAAATATCATTTACGTAAAAATAAATCGTATTATTAAAAGTGTCGGCAATGATTCGTGGAAAGCTATCGTATCTGCGGGAAAATCTCATTTCCCTTTGCAGAAAAACGGACGCGGGACGGCGTCTCGCGTGTTGCGAATTTGGGACGAGGAGGTACTTCTAACTTGAGAGGTTTAATATTTTTAGTGCTATTAATAAAGTGAAGGACATCTTTTCGTAATTTAAACTAGACTTAAATAATAATACATATCTTTTCAAGCTATATCAATAAAAAAGGCTATAAAATAACTAATATTACTTATTTCGCTATAAACATACGTCGTCGTATGTACTACTATATAATTCTTATTTCACATTCATACAAATACCCCATGAAATGGTTTGACTGATTTTTAGATTTTTATGAATTTTCTTGTGTAATCTGTAGCCCTAAAGGTAAGGTCATAAGTATGTCAGAACAACGACCACGAAAAATGTAACCATGAATTAGCATTTAGCAGCTAAATTTTTTGAAGTATAGTATTATATTATTATCTGTGCCTTTTGGACCATAGTCCTTTCATTCAGTTAAGGCGTAGGTAAAAAAATACATTTGATGAGTTCAAAAATATTCCAACGCGCATTTCAAAGAATTTTGTCATTGGAGGGACTGCAATGTGGTTACTTCACCACTATTCAGCTATCACCGTCCTTCATAAACCCACCTCGGTGGAAATAATTTGGTTATTAAGAAATATTTATATTTCTACGAAACATTTAACTAACTAGGAACATCTAGATACAACTATTTAATATTTCAGCGTGATAATGAGTCTGCGGTAACAAGATTTAATATGATCACGTCGAAATTTTGCAACCAACTTTTTAAAGGCTGGTTACATACCGTACTTATCTGTATTTTATAAAAAATAAGATTATGTTTTATATTTTATTATACACTGAAAAATATTCTTATGTTCAATAAGTCTCACGATTTCACATTCTTGCAGAAACATGAGAAATGAATAATCTTAAAAATAATACTTAACGTGTGTATTAGTCACTTAATTCGAAATCAAAAAATATTTAAATGTTGAACAATTTCCACAGGAAAAAAGACTTGGTAGGGACACATTAGTTACCATATACTTCCCTGCATTGCAGACGTCAAACATTTAGCCAAGTTGACATGATGGAACACATATTAATTACCTCGCTGTATAAACGCAGCCTAAGCAAAGTATCTCTGTCATAACTCCCATTCATTGTACTAATTATGTAAGAAGCGCGGTGTCCCAGCTTATGTAAATTATGCTTAGGTCGCTTATCTCGTTTAACCTCCCCAGCCTCTGTAATTATGACTGTAGGACTGATAATTGTGCCGAGATTTGGCCGTACCTTTTACAGTTTTTCTGTACTTTCCTTCATAAAATCTTTTAATGATCCTTACATAACAATTCCCACAGTGCTAATGTTAAAGCTTTTGTTGGGAGCGACTTTTTCTATGGATTTTTAGACGTACTTGACCCTTGTTAAATCTCTTTGTGCTGCTCGCTAAAATTCTTTATACTTTTAATACAAAAAATAAAATGGGTATCTTTATTTATATAAAAAAATTGTAAAAACAAAAAAAAAACGTAAGTTCGCGGTTCATCCCTCAATCGCTCTAGGCTCCGGCCGTCTGGTTTCTCTTTCGCTTTCTTTCGTTGGAGTTTATATACCACCGCGAGGCGAAGCACTTTACACAACACAAAAAATCATAAACAATCAGAATTAATATTACAAGTTCGACAAGGGTATTTAAAATATAAAACACAGAAATGTGACAAAATATCATGTAGTCCAAAGAAACATAACATATATATAACATGAATAACGTATATTCTGTTTTTCTAGAAGAACTTGTTCAATTATACCTATTCATAAAATGAATCTTTTACAAAAAAAATGGAATATTTTTATGACTAGCTACTTGAGGACTAGCTGGACCACGTCATCACCACATAAACACGTGTAACACTGAAGAATCTTATACATTATAAAATATATATCCTTTGCTTGGTTTGCTAGTTACAAAAAAAAATAAGTAAAATGTAGAGATAAAAAAGACTACTTATTTCATATGAATTTTGGTTTTTCTTTTGCTTGAAGTATATTTTACACTTTCTTAAACTTTCATACGAATTAAAATAAAAACCGTGCTTCTAAAAGTGAAATGTGAAGGGCTCTACATCACGCTCGCAATTTTTCTCATGACAAACACTTTTGAAAACATCTACCGTTGCTCAAGTTGCTGAGTCAAGGTTTATATTATGTTCATGATTTGTTATCGTAATATCCAAACAAGGATAGAATGTAAACATCGTTCAATAAACAAAGGCTGTCCTTACATTGTGTCCTATTTCTTGCCTTAAAGACTCACACAACTTGCATCTCGTAAAGATTTTTAGAAGCTAACGTTAGCCCCTAAAACAAATTCAAACTTGAAAAGTCTTTAGAAGTAAATTCTTGCTGAAGATAATGGGAAGATATCGTGCATTTCATATCATAAAAATATATATTCAAACGGCAAATGCTGTCTACACGTTCAATACATGGGACAAAAAGAACACAAAACAATGCCGATGATTACTCATTGAAATTATTTGTTTGTCTGTTTGTTCGCATTAATCTCTGAAATAAGCAATATGATGAAAGGAGAATGCCCATTTTTAGGGTTCCGTAGCCAAAATGGCAAAAACGGAACCCTTATAGTTTCGTCATGTCCGTCTGTCCGTCTGTCCGTCTGTCCGTCTGTCACAGCCGATTTACTCGGAAACTATAAGTACTACAGTGATGAAATTTGATGGGAATATGTGTTGTATGAACCGCTACAAAAATATGACACTAAATAGTAAAAAAAAGAATTGGGGGTGGGGCCCCCCATACATGTAACTGAGGGATGAAATTTTTTTTTTCGATGTACATACCCGTGTGGGGTATCAATGGAAAGGTCTTTTAAAATGATATAAAGTTTTCTAAAAAACATTTTTCTTAAAGTGAACGGTTTTTGAGATATCAGCTCTCAAAGTCGTAAAAAGTATGTCCCCCCCCCTCTATTTTTATAACTACGGGGTATAAAATTCTAAAAAAAATAGAGGTGATGCATGCTAATTAACTCTTTCAACGATTTTTGGTTTGATCAAAGTATCTCTTATAGTTTTTGAGATAGGTTGATTTAACTGTAATTTATTATATTTGCTGCTACGGAACCCTTTGTGCGCGAGCCCGACTCGCACTTGGCCGGTTTTTGGTACTGGTTTTTCTCATGCATCAAGACAACAATACTATTAAAAAAATCTCGGCAATTTAGAGGCCTTCTTACCATCGGAAAATATATTTTGAACAGGGAATGTTTTGTAAAATCTAATAAGACATGTAATTGTTTAGATCCGTTATTATAGATTTAGTGTCCATTACCGTTTACATTTTTGGTATAGGTTTTTCTCATGCATCAAGATAACAATACTATTAAAAAAAATCTCGGCAATTTAGAGGCCTTCTTACTATCGGAAAATATATTTTGATCAGGGAATGTTTTGTAAAATCTAATAAGACATGTAATTGTTTAGATCCGTTACCATAGATTTAGTATCCATTACCGGTTACCACGGTAACCAAGCGGTAACTAGTATTACATTTACTATGGTAAATAGCTAAATGTATTAATATCGATTATTGTTTCCATTGAATTACAAAAAAATCAATTAACATAAAATCACTCTTTAAGGTATTTGTTTATACACTGTAGGTTGTTTTAACATAGATAGTGAAGTAAAATAATATAAATATATATAAAAAATATATTATTATGACATAGCTTGGTAGGTAACCAGTTATTTCTTATTTGTTTCTTTCTTCGAATATGTAGTGAAAAAATGATTCAAACAACAACAACAACATGTAAACCGAATAAAAACTCTATTGGCATTTTTTAAATATATATTTAGGTTTTCTTGAAATACGTCCCGGAAGATTTCTGGTGCCTACCTACACTAGCCGATGAACAGATAGACTTTGTCTGTAAACATAAGCTCTACGCATAGATTAAATATGTTAATCGAAAAATAACCTTCGGACGATAAAATGCTACCTAAATCACACATAAACCTAACGAAATCGGGGATATTTAAGTTTTGAGGTTATTTCACATTTTTCTCAATATCTTGAAAACCCCTGTTTTTATCACAAAAAAATCAATTGGTAAAAATCTTTTGAATATCGAAGAACCCTCCAAAACCACTCTGGCATTGACGCAACACTATACTGTGGTCCATACTTTCATGGGCATTCTCCTTTTCACAACATACCTACTCTTGAGGTCCTTAATATTATAATTACCTAAGCTTGTGGTTAACTAAGTAAAGTAACTTTCATTTACTACTTTTAAATGTTGTTTTATTCCACCCACTACATAAAATAAAAGTAACATCTTTGTGAAAGAAGTCGTGGCCACTAGCTAGTTTACGAAACATGTCTAAAATGGTGTTTGCATGGGCGTATACGTTGATCATATTATACCAACAACTTAGAATCCCTGGCGAGTACTTTGCCTGCGGCCGCGGCGTAATGGACGAGCGTAGTCCCTGACGTGGCGCAATGTAGAACATGTGACCCATTTGCTTTTCCCCCAGCGATGTTCAGGACACGATGCGTTTTAATATTCCAGAATTCTGAACAATATTTGTTATAACAACGTCGATGTTGAGATGTATAGATGCGAGTTGAGTACACAATCAAATAGATGTATGAATTTAGGAACAAATCGAATCGATCGGTCGAATTTTATACGATGCCAAAATCGTTGTGTTTCATTTGTCAAAATTAAACCATGAAGTTTAGTCAATGTAGCTTGAAATTATCATCATTATCATATTATGTTAACTAAAAATATTAGAGAACAAACGATATCGCATTTAAAATGTTTTCTGTTTAATCTAAAATTATATACAGTGTATAGATGAGTACATTTTCGCTAATAAACTAAAAGCTTTTAGAAGGCTTTCAACGTGGAATTTTAAATCAATATCATTGAAAGTTTAGTATGACGAGTGTTCCAATGTTTCAGCTTACTTTTAAGTAGTAGAAAGATATTATAATCCACATTTAGGTCACGTCATATACATCCTTGGGCGCCCTATTTTTACTAGTATATTCTTTTTCTATTTTTCTGTAATAAATATTAAAAAGATTTAACCAACATATTCGTGTTGATTTTATACCTACGTTAGATATGTTATATCCTTAGGCATTTCGATCATGTCACGATCCATATCAAAGAGATTAAACGAACTCGTAGGTGGACAGTTTTACGGCTATTTAAACAGGATTTATTTAGGCAGGATTGGATATTAACGAGATTAGTGCTGATAATCCGCTACCCTCGCTGCTCTTTATCACGGTATACATGCAGTTTTTCAGCTGAATTAAGGGAGATTTTTCGCCGCTTTACATATAAATACGAAAGCTTAAGACAAGTGTCAGATACGACTGGTAGAGATAATTTCTTGTTATAATAATCCTTAGTGAAATATACAGTTTCCTATCGCAATCAATCTTATCAATATAATATTATCATGTAGGATACGTTGTTGTTGCTGTGGTATTACAATGCAAATGATTGAACCCGATATGTGTATTGTAAAGCAGGTATCGGTTATAAGACAGAATCGATTTCTACCACAGGTGATTCTTGTCTATTACTAATTACTTAAATTTTTAAATAATATAAAATCATTCAAACCAATATTACGAGAAAAGTATTATCCGATTTTTTTGTTAATCCCAATTATCGAGAAAACTTCTCCTTCCCAATTTATTCCTAATAATTGCTATTGAACGTATTTTTCCTCGTGGCTCATATTTCAGCGCTAATTATGAGTAATAACTCAAAACTGTCATTAATGTGACATTTATGATTGTTTATCGATATTTCAGAACGAGTGCCCGAGTGGTACATTATGGTTATTCTCTTTTGACCCATAGTACCCAGTTATACTAATTGTAACTTTCTGACATTCATTACATCTCAGGGAAGACTTTTCTCTTTTACAATTGAATTGGTAGTTTTCAATACAAGAAATTATTTTGATTTTGAAGAAAATCCGATTCATGACTAGAGCTATAGGTATATAATATCTAGTATTAAATCCGATAAGCCATTGAACTTATGCTGAATGACGAAGGGTTGAATTAACCTAAATTTATTTCAGCTTTGATAAAGATATGATTCGATTATATCACGCAATTCGAAAAAATTGAAATTGTTACAACTTACAGGGAAAATAAACTATATTTACTTATTAACGTGTCAGTATATATCATAGGTATAATATAATATACGTTTAATTTTTACATAAATTAAGATTAATAGCTAAATGTAGACAATTTTGTCATATAAATTCCTGTCATTTGTGTAAACAAGATGTGAATTATTATTAAATTGAATATTCCATAGTTATGAGTTTTTATCACGAGGCACCCTTTGTGTGAGCTTCTTGACAGTTGATAAGGGTCCTTTTATTAATTTTGTTATAATTTCACACGCATTTAGCAGACATGGCCATAATGGAAATTAATAAATGTCAATTTGATGTACATCCAGCTGATGTTTCGCTTGATGGTAAGCTATCACCACCGCCCATGAACATTTATGTGGAAATACTCTTCAAATGCCCGCTTTAAAGGCATAAAGGATAAGAAAAGGATTGACTACGGGGATGAAGTAATAGACTGGGAGGATCGAGAAAAAGGTATGTTAGGTTGGTAACTGAGGTGCGGTACCTTTCCCAATCTGATCTGGTCTAATTTTTACCCAAGTATGCTCCACTCCAACAATTAAATAATTTATATAAGTAGTCTATTTAACTATTCCTTAACTAATGGTGAATAAAACCTACGTTCAAAAGAAAAATAAAATAAGAATTTGTACGATAAGCAAAAAATGGCGGGAAAACGACACAATATATTATTGTAGCTAACTAGGTCCTTAAGGACAAAGAACGATAACTTTCGCAGTTACAAACTCAATAGAGGTCAGGTAATGAGAACTCGCTGCGATTACAGACGTTATTGTTGCCAATGAAAATAATTGTTACGACATGATTTATTGTTCGAGCTATAATTATTCTATGAAATAACACGATAATAATACCTATTCATCCTACCGTACTATAAAGACAAAAGCTTGCTAATGAAAATGTTAATTATCACAATATATCGCTTGACAGATATTTTAGAGCAATTAATTAAGATTATTAGCTCTATAAAATATATCAGGTACACTCGAGTGTATTTTATGATTTTTCTACTATACATGCTTATAAACGACAGTGACTTAAAGAATTTTCGACGTTTCTTCTCAGAATAGGTACTTTTACCCCGGATGTTCGAATGTTCGTCCAAGAACTGTAGAATGCCTAATTTGGATTGAAAGTGCTTGGTTAATTAGTTGATTGAATATATGGTTCAAGTTGTAATAAAATTGAAATTTCATAATTGGTTTCGATTCCATGCAAATGGGTGTTGTATTCAAGTTTCCGATTACATTTCAAATAAATCATAATAATGTAGAGAAAACTATTAGGTAGGTATATGAACATATATCTTACATACCTATCCCTATGCTAGTCAAGTAAATCAGTTTAAGGATCCAATGTATGAGTAACACAAAGAAAGTCTGAAAGTAGAGAAAGGGGTGAATATAATATGCTTAGATACGTCACGCTGAATGGACGTTCTTTATGGTATGGCTTTCCAATGGCTTTCATATAACTTTGCTTTTGACGTCTACGTAATAGCTGTGGAAATATATTGTAGTACCTTTTTGATTTGTGATATTTCTTATAAAGATGATTTTTCCGTGGATATTTTAATTGTAATGAGACAAAAAGCTACAACACATGCATATAAATTAGTGATTCAAGGATACTTGTTTGACAGAACTAAAGAGTCCTATTTATTCACTGCCCGTCAATGGTTTGAAAAATCCATTCATTTAATTCCAAATAACTGGAATAGGGTCAAAACCAGAAGTTGGAAATTGAATGCAGACTAATTACCTCTTTATGATCCACATTTCAAAACGATGAATTTAAAATGCTCGTAGTTTCCCACTGAATATTAAGCTCACTAATTTACTCGACTAGTCATTAAAGTTATTTAGTACAAATGTAACATTTTATAGAATCTCTTTTCAAATATCACGATCAGGTTTTCAGTTCTACTTCATTTTCATTCCAGACTACACAAAATACAGCCGACGCTATTTTAAATTAAAATTTTCCTTTTTATGTTTTATACCGCAGTTTCTGTTTTATAATTAAATCCCAGTAAAACCTCATTTGAAAGTCCGCTTCAACGTAAATTATTTACTTTGCGAGATACAAGAGAACTATATAATTACGAATAATTTCTTGCTTGCATTTCTGCTTCACAAATATTTGTTTAAATTAAATTAGTTTGAGTGAGATTTAATATTAAATTAAAGTTGTCATAATGCATGATCTTTCATATATTTTTACTTAACTACCAATTACAGTCCTACTGATATCATTTTTTATATGCAATATACATTAGCTTAAAATAAATGTTAGCAAGTACCTCTACATACACAATCAACTACGAACAGCTCAGCAAAACTCGCTTGCTTTTTCTAGTAAGCTAATCCCTATATTTTTCAGTATTCCAATAGAGATCGTATCTGTGGATCCACTCAATTGTTGCGGATCCAACACAGTACCCTCAATCTACACAGTTTTTTCCGTTTTATTTTTAAACGGATCAAAACTCTGGCAACAAAAATTGGAAGCAACCTCAGCGAACTGTATTTTCCATGCTAGATTTAGAAATTTTGAATCTCGGACTGTATCTTGCTCGAGCAATTGTAGTTTATGTTGATTGGACTACCTTCATTTGCCGTTCAATTGTGCACCGAGTTTATAAAGAACTTAATATTATAAAGGTAGGTATATACCGTATATAGTTTTTATTTTTTAATTCTATATTTTGTGTAATTATAATTAAGTAACTTGATTATCAGCTATTATTTTGCCAATTATGTACAACAAATTGGCGCGATAAAAATTACTTCAACGATCGACTGTAGCCGACCTTTTTGTTATTTTTATATTATTACTATAAATGATGTCATTTATTTTTATAGAAAAAGCGAATGTAGAAAATTAGTTTGCTATGCGCTTTGAACTAGAATTCTCATCACATTCTCATTTAGTCTCATTTGACGAAACATTGTGAGAACTGTGAAGCGTTTACAAACAAGCTAGTTGTACCAACAGCCATTTTGTCAAGTCATTGCCGGTACTTACCTACGCTCCGTTGTAAAAGGAAGCTTTACAAAACATGTAACATACCCTTTTATTACGGAGAATAATGTTTTATCGACAATAAAGCACCTGAAAAACATTTAAACAATGAGCTATTGTGCATGAGCATATATTAAACTCTTTTAATTAAACGGTATTTCGTTCGTTTTTACATTCGACCATCGGTGACTGTCACATATTGTTATTTCACATGCATTTCCAATGAATGCTTATATTGAAAGCCTTGGTATTAATTCAGGTAAAGATACTATTTTCGAATATTTATGTTTTTTTGCAAAAAAATAATAGATGTTGGGAATATCACTAATCAATTCCAATACCAGATAGAAAAACGTACCTAATTTTAAGATAATTAATTGCAAATTCAATCGATCAATTCTATTAATTGGCGCGTAACAAGCCAAGCCACAATTTCGTTCCGTGTCACGTTTAGTTTTCCACCATGTAAAACTAACAAATGTTCTCAAACTTACACCCTCGTTGCAAAGGAAATGTTTTAAAATAATATTGGGCAAAGTAAGACTTAAATTGAATCTCACGTTCGCGGAATTGCACCGCAGCGCTTCACCACCGTGTTGTGCGGCGTGCCTCACATTATGCATTTTCAAGTATAAATGTGCATAATTCAATATTTAACACGCTTATATTAGCTGCATACAAGTATAGAAACATAAGGTATACTATAATATTTGTATGTAACCGACTCCTTTAGAGTCGATTTGGAACCACTGATTTAATTCACACTTTGTACACTTATCAAGGATCAGGACAATACAATAACATCATGAGTTTTAAGCGTGTTTTTTAGTTTTTATTTATATTCATTAGAGTTTAGACTGATAATATTCTTCTTACAAGGATTTTATTGGTTGTACGTATGTTGGCTAAGATTACAAGCCTGTATAACATTACACGGTCATTTTTATACTAGAAGCGAGGGATCACCGTATTAAATATTAAAATGGAGCGCCAATGAATAATTCCATGTTCTTTCCTGTAATAAATTGACAGGTATTTTATTTTCTTTGCCGGTAATCGTAGTGGTTAAGATAAATTTGTGTTAAATTAATTATTATTTATTCGCTCACATGTTTATGATTATTAACATACAAAAATATTTGTGACCAAAGTAGGTATTCGAACCTGAAACGGCTTTTCAGGTCAAAATGTCATTACAGTGCAATTTGAAATTATACATATATGTGGATGAAATCAATCTCTCGTAGCCATAATAATATAGTACCTACTTATAGCTAAAACGTAAAAATGTTTTTCAAATGTAAAAGCCTCTACAATATTCAAACAAAGTAATAGAGTACGCGCCTCAGCTATAAATCACGGATGGCAAGAACAATTTATTGCCTCTGATATACGTTTAAATAACACGGCTTTATTACTTTTGTCACACTCAATATAATTCATGCTGAATATTTCACGAAATCGAGACAGTATTATGGCGCAATACGTCTGCAATAAAATTATATCTTCGAATCAAAAAGCAATATTACGGTTATTAGTTTCGATTTATTACTTTTATCAGAGTAAATAATTTTTATGGACACTTACAGGTATACTATGTAACGGTATCAGGCGGAAATAACTGCCTTAAATATTCAGTATCTCACCTGAATTGTCTTTACCATTATTATCAGTAAATCCATTGGAATAAGCTTAATAAGATTCTTTATAAAAATACAAGCGACGGTAAAAGATTACGAAGAGACGAAGATTAAATTTATTGTTAGATTTATTGGTTTGGTCAGACAGATTATATTATGAAAATCCCATTCAAAGGTAGAGTTCGGAGTATTTACCAATGTTTCACCTTTATGCCCCGAGGACGCGCCCGTCTTTAGTTTAAAGTCAATATATATTAGAATATATTTTATTGTTACAAAAGTAAAGTTAAACCATTTAATTACCATAGTTAACATCCAACAAAATTCGTTATTATCAGTAAAAGTTTAATATTTCAGCAGCTTTAAAATTTAATCGCAAAATGAGCACGCATTCGATAATTAGTTTTGATTAAGGGGAAAAACATTTTGTAATCACGTTTAAACAACCACATATCAAAACCCCAGTGGCGTACGTATACATTCGAAGTTGGATTTATGAGCACAACTCCCCCTGGGGCAGTC
>CAJQZM010035020.1:0-71612 GCA_907164665.1 Colias nastes
AGCGCTGATAATAACGAAGATTATGAATGGTATTGAGACGCGCGCCCAAAATCTCGTTACAACGATCGAGATGATGCAGATACGCGCGAGAATAATTGCGACAGGTATAGCAATCGCACTCGGAATCGAGCGGGCTGGTGTCACTCTTATGCTTCGCGTTACGGATTTTCACCACGCCATCGGTTACGAACAGATGACCGTTACGCGCGTTGCGGGTTGGCATGACGCAGTCGAACATATCAATGCCGCGACGAACGCCTTCAACCAGGTCTTCTGGTTTACCCACCCCCATCAGGTATCGTGGTTTATCCGCCGGGATTTGCGGGCAGACATGCTCCAGAATGCGGTGCATGTCTTCCTTCGGCTCACCCACAGCCAAACCGCCGACAGCGTAGCCATCAAAACCTATCTCTACCAGACCTTTAACGGAGATATCGCGTAAATCTTCGTAAACGCTGCCCTGGATGATGCCGAACAGCGCATTTTTGTTCTGTAAGGAGTCAAAACGGTCGCGGCTGCGCTGCGCCCAGCGCAGGGACATTTCCATGGAGCGCTTGGCGTAGTCCCAGTCCGCCGGGTACGGCGTACATTCGTCAAAGATCATTACGATGTCGGAGCCGAGATCGTACTGAATCTCCATCGATTTTTCGGGATCGAGGAAAATCGGATCGCCGTTGATTGGGTTACGGAAATGAACGCCCTTTTCGGTGATCTTGCGGATATCGCCCAGGCTGAATACCTGGAAGCCGCCGGAATCGGTCAGGATGGGACCTTTCCACTGCATGAAGTCATGCAGGTCGCCGTGGAGCTTCATGATCTCCTGACCCGGACGCAGCCACAGGTGGAAGGTGTTACCGAGGATAATCTGTGCGCCAGTGGCTTCAACTTCTTCCGGCGTCATCCCTTTTACGGTGCCGTACGTGCCCACAGGCATAAACGCGGGGGTTTCCACCACGCCGCGATCAAACACCAGGCGACCGCGACGCGCGCGGCCATCGGTGGTATCGAGTTCAAATTTCATTTTTTCTCCGACGTCAGAAAAACAGTCCAACGTTGTAAAACGGTGCCGCGGACTTATTCCCCGACACGCTCATTCAAAGCCTGCGGATTGTACGTGATAAACATCGCGTCCCCGTAGCTAAAAAAGCGATATTTTTGTTCTACCGCAGACTTGTAGGCGTTCATCGTATGCTGATAACCGGCAAACGCGGAAACCAGCATAATCAGCGTCGATTCAGGCAGATGGAAGTTGGTCACCAGCGCATCAATCACTTTGTACTGATAGCCCGGGTAGATAAAGATCTGCGTATCGCCAAAGAACGGCTCGATAAGGTCGCTTTTGGCGGCTTGCGCGGCGCTCTCAAGCGAACGCACGGAAGTTGTGCCCACAGCAATCACGCGGCTACCGCGGCCTTTCGCCGCCAGCACCGCATCCACAACCTCTTGCGGTACTTCGGCGTATTCAGAGTGCATGATGTGGTCTTCAATGCTGTCCACGCGCACCGGCTGGAAGGTGCCCGCACCAACGTGCAACGTCACAAACGCCATCTCAATGCCCTTCGCGCGCAGTTTTTCCAGCAGCGGCTCATCAAAGTGCAGGCCCGCGGTTGGTGCGGCTACGGCACCCGGCTTCTGGCTGTAGACGGTCTGATACAGCTCGCGGTCGGCCTCTTCGTCCGGACGTTCAATGTACGGCGGCAGCGGCATGTGGCCGATGGCGTTCAGGATATCGAGCACCGTGCGCTCGTCGTCAAACGCCACCTCAAACAGCGCGTCGTGACGCGCGGTCATGGTCGCTTTGATGCTCTCGTCATCGCCCAGCAGCAGTTCAGCACCCGGCTTCGGCGCTTTGGAGGCGCGAATATGTGCCAGAATACGTTTATCATCGAGCATACGTTCGACCAGCACTTCAATCTTGCCGCCGCTGGCTTTACGGCCAAACAGGCGCGCCGGGATCACGCGGGTGTTGTTAAAGACCAGCAGATCGCCAGGGTTGAGCTTGTCGAGCAAATCGGTGAAAGTACCGTGCGTCAGCTCGCCCGTTGGCCCATCCAGTGACAGTAAGCGACAACTGCTTCGCTCAGGCATGGGATAGTGAGCAATCAGGGATTCAGGTAGTTCAAAGGAGAAATCGGCGACGCGCATGACGTATACTCGTGACTTAAAAACAGGCGGCATAGTCTAGTGCTCACACTCTTTTGCTGCAACAACTAGCCGCCCCCGGACAAATAAAACGCATGAATTTTCTCGCTCACCTGCATCTCGCACACCTCGCTGACAGCTCCCTTTCCGGCAATTTGCTGGCCGATTTTGTACGCGGCAACCCCGCAGAAGCGTATTCCCCTGAGGTTGTCGACGGAATTTTTATGCACCGCCGCATCGACGTGCTGACCGATAACCTGCCGGAAGTGACGGAAGCCAAAGCGTGGTTTCGCCCTGAGACGCGCCGCGTTGCGCCGATCACGCTTGATGTGATGTGGGATCACTTCCTGTCGCGCCACTGGGAACAGCTGTCGCCGGAGATGCCGCTGCCTGAATTTGTGCGCTATGCCCATCAGCAGGTGTCGATTATTTTACCGGACTCACCGCCGCGATTTGTGAATCTGAATAACTATCTGTGGTCGGAACGCTGGCTGGAGCGCTACGGCGAGATGGATTTCATCCAGAACGTGCTGAATGGGATGGCGAGCCGCCGCCCGCGTCTGGATGCGCTGCGCGACTCATGGCATGACCTGGATGAACATTACGATGCGCTGGAAACCCGCTTCTGGCAGTTCTACCCGCGTATGATGACGCAGGCGAAAAATAAAGAACTGTGATGCCGGTATGATTGATAGGTAAAAGCTGGCGGAACGATTGTCACCACCTCTTTGTCTTATTCCCGAACACTCTCTATACTGGCCCGCGTTGCGTTCCAAATAACCTTAGTATCTACAGGAGAATCATATGGTTCTGGTAACTCGTCCGGCTCCGGATTTTACAGCTGCAGCAGTTCTGGGCAACGGTGAAATCGTTGAAAACTTCAACTTCAAACAGCACACCAACGGTAAAGCGACCGTTCTGTTCTTCTGGCCAATGGACTTCACTTTCGTTTGCCCGTCTGAGCTGATCGCGTTCGACAAACGTTATGAAGAATTCCAGAAGCGTGGCGTGGAAGTGGTTGGCGTCTCCTTCGACTCTGAGTTTGTACACAACGCATGGCGTAACACCCCTGTCGAAAATGGCGGCATCGGTGCGGTGAAATACGCAATGGTTGCGGACATCAAACGCGAAATCCAGCAGGCTTACGGTATCGAACATCCGGACGCTGGCGTTGCCCTGCGTGGTTCTTTCCTGATCGACGCAAACGGCATCGTTCGTCACCAGGTTGTGAACGATCTGCCGCTGGGTCGTAACATCGACGAAATGCTGCGCATGGTTGACGCGCTGCAGTTCCACGAAGAGCACGGTGAAGTGTGCCCGGCTCAGTGGGAAAAAGGAAAAGAAGGTATGAACGCGTCTCCAGACGGCGTGGCTAAATACCTGTCCGAGAACGTATCCAGCCTGTAATCGGCACGGTTTACGACGAAGGCCCGCTTATGCGGGCCTTTTTTTATGCCTTACGCTGCGTCTCTCGCCAGATGCGCCAGGCCATGCCCGCCAGCAGAATCACCCCTGCAATCAGCACGCCCCATACCAGCAGCGTGTTCATCCTGCTCTCCCGCTCGGCCGCAGAGGTAGCGGTCAGCCGCCCCTCGCCGCCTAACGCGACATCATCACGAATGTCGGCCTGCGGCAGGTTCGCCATATCATAGGTCTTGCGCAGGTCGGCTGGGATCAGCATGCCGGGCTCCACGCTGGCAGGCTTTGCGGCACCGTTGCCCCAGGCGAGCACGTACGGCGCTTTCCCCTGAGCGTTGAACACCAGATCGTAGCGGTCGCGATGTCCCGTCACGCTCGGCAGGTATTCTGGCAGACGCGCGTTCAGCGTCGTGATTTTCACTGCCTGCACAAGCCCCCCGTGAAGCGAAACCGGTGGCGACGTTTTCCCCTCCAGACGGTACAGGACCTCTTTCTTCAGGGGGTGCCACGCGTCTTTTTCCGAACTCCGCCACGCTATCTCCACGGGAAGGACGCCATCGCCATTCAGTGAGATGCTGACAGCACTCAGGGGCTGCGGTCGTGCCCAGTGCCACTGCGCTTCACTTGCCGATAACGATTCCCCTTCGCCTTCCAGGTTAACCTCTTCCGGGGCCGCCTGCGCGGGTGCGCTAATTGCGTTTACGCCGGTCAAGGTTATCCCCTGGCTTTTTGTATTCAGCACCACCATGAGATAGCGATTCGCATCGGGAGATAAAACCGTATCGGTATCGATCCGATCGAGCTTAAGACGATCCTGGCCGCTGACGACGTCCAGCAATGGCATATCCTCGCGCAGGGTATACCAGCGCTTAAGATCCTCGCTGTAATAGACCGACGCCGTTCCCTGCCATGGCGTCTGAGGGGTATTCCAGAGCAGCTGCAGCTGGGATATGGCCATCTCTTCCGTCGCCTGCTCAGGCAGGGTCAGCAGATAATGTTGCCCGGCTGCGGCGGCTTTTTGTCCTTCCAGCACAATCTCAACGCCGTTTCGGGAACGGAGCAGGATCTTATCGCTATCACCGGCGTCTGAGGCAGCCGCAAGCGGCGAGGCATCCAGCGGGAAGAGGCGCAGCGCGGTGGATTGCGCTGGGGCCTGCGGACGCGTCGCGCTGACCAGGCTGAAGGGAACCGGCTCGCCCGACTGGTTAAAGACGCGGACATCATGCAGATCCGGCGACGTACTTTGCTCATAGACGGCGAGCGGCAGCATCACCCGATACCACCGGGAAGGAACCGACGTATCGAGTGAAAAACCAAAAGCATAGTCCCGGGGCGATTCCGTTTGCCCCTCGTCGCAGAGCGCCGGGCCGGAAAGCGCCAGCAGCGCGGTACAGGCTACCGCTTTCATCCATTTCATTTTTCATCTCCTGTTTTGGGCGGCAGCGGGGAGAAATACCCCACGATCAGAACCAGTATCGCCACGCCGATAAACGCCACCGCGCGCGACAAACCGCCTCCGCCCGCGCTGTCCACCAGCATCAGTTTAACTATCACCACACCCAGCAGCGCGGCACCGCTAAGCCACTCCAGGCGGGAAGCCCGACGGGTGGCATGGATCATGACCACCAGCGCGCTCAGCATCCAGAACAGGGCAAAACTGGTCTGGATAAGCCGCGAATCCCACAGCGATGCCATATTCCAGGCCACGTCGCCGTACCAGGCCAGCGCGCGCATCAGCGCACCGTTCAGCCACCAGAAGCCAAGCGCCATTATCGCGACGGCAGGCCACGGGCGGGCCTGCGAGAGCCACGCCGGGTAATAGCGATCCACAGCGCGATAAAAGACCACCAGCCCCAGCAGCGCGAACGCCGCGCCTTCCTCAAGCGGGTTTACCAGCGGCAGCCAGGTCTGGCGATAAACCACGCCGTCCTGGAAATTGGTCACCACCAGCAATACCAATAGCGCCACGACCACGGGGAGCGGTGCCAGGCAGGCGTAGAGCGCAGGCCACTCCCGGAACGGCCACCCGCGACGCCTTACGGCTGCAGAGAGCGCCATAATCACCCCGCCGCCTGCTGCCATCGCTAAGCCGCTGCCCCAGGCCGCCATGCCCCACGGCAACGACCGGGCAAACCAGTAAAGCTCGGCGGCCAGCGCCAGTAAAATCATCCAGAAAAGCGACAAATGTAGCCCCATCGCGATGCGCGGCAGGAGTGTTTCACCGTCGCGCCGCAGCAGCATCAGCGCGGCAGGAAGCGCAACGCACCAGGCCAGATTTGACCAGCCGGCGGCAACGATCTGCTGGTGCCAAAGCTGATACCCCACCATCAGCAGCATAACCGCCCACAGCAGCCATTTGCTGGCATCCAGCTCCCGCCACGCTAAACGCGCAGCCACCTGCCGCCAGCCCCAGACCGACGCCGCCGTCAGCGCCAGCACGCCCGCCAGAATCGGTAATTCCTGCGTCATCACCAGCCCCGATGCGCCCAAGAGCGCCACGAGCCAGAACAGCAGCCCACCGGCCAGCAGCGCCCAGCTGACCGGCATAAAGAGAGTCCGCCACAGCCAGGCCGCAGCCAGCCAGCAAAGACTGAGGATGGTGAAGATCAGCAGCAGGCTCAGCGACGAAACGCCGTTCGTTTGCGCCCACAGCGCGCTGCCGAGCGCCAGCACCAGCAGCGCCGTGCCGCTATAGCTCATGCGACGCTGATGCTGCTGCACGCCCAGCCAGAGGATACCCAGCCCTTCCAGCGCCCAGGCCATCGCCGTCCAGCGCGCCGACAGCGCCAGTGGAATGGCGAGCGTGGCAAATCCGCCGCCGATGGCCAGCGCGGCCATGACCAGCGGCCGTCCAATGGAGGGATAGCGCCGCAGCGCAAGGAACGCGAGGGAAAGATAAAATGCGCCGTACCCCAGCGCGCTGAGCGCCGGACCGTAAGTCCAGTGCTGAGTCATGCCGTACTGCATCCCGAAACCGATCAGCGGCGGGGCAAACAGCAGCACGCCGTCAATAATTTGCTTCCCTTTCTCCTGCGCCCGCAGCGACAGCGCCACGCTCAGGACGCCGAATATCAACGTATTGGCAATCAGGAACAGCTGGCAGACCCAATAGTTTTCAGGCTGGTAGTCATTCAGCCCCCACAGGCCGCCCACGCCGAACGTAAACAGCAGCCCGAGCAGATTCAGCTCGCGCCAGTGCTGCCAGATGCTGATAGCGAGAATGCCGATGGAAAGCAGAAGATAGAAAGAGAACAGTGCGACAAAGCTGCCGCCCCCGGTGGACAACAGCAGCGGCGCAAGATACCCGCCGAGGCTCGCCAGCATGGCGAGGCTCAGCGCCTTCTGCAGCACCGCCAGCCCGACGCTCGCCGCGCATATCACCACCAGAAGCGCAAAGGCCAGCGTCATCGGCAGCATTTGCCAGAGCCGGAATGCGCCAAACACCGTCAGGTAGAGCACGCCGGTCGCCCCGCCCTGGAGGATCAGCGCATAGACACGCTGCCTGTGCCGCAGCCGCCACCCAACCGCCAGCAGAACGATGGCAAACAGCGCCGTTGCCACGAGGCGCAGCTCAAGCGGGAACAGGGAGTGTTCAACGGTATAGCGCAGCAGGAATGAAAGACCGAGGAAGAGCAGCAGGATGCCCAGCTTCGCCAGCGGGTTACCCTGCATGAACCAGCGCACCAGCGACGTCAGTATGCCGCCAAAGGCAGAAGGCTGTTTTGCCGCAGGCGCCGGGGCCGGAGCGGGTTTTGCCACGGCAGCGGGAGTATCGGGGCGCCAGGGGTCGACAGGCGCGGGAGCGTCCTCAACCACCGGCGCGGTCACAGCCACCGGTGCGGTGGCCCGTTCAGGCTCCGGCGCGTTCTCCGCGACGCCGCGCTGCTCGAGCGCCTCAATGCGCTGGCGCAGCCGGGCGATCTCCTGTTTCGCCGCCGTGCTTCGGTTAAAGCCGATAACCGCAAGCACCGGCGCAACGCCCAGCGCAAAAACCAGGAACAAACAGCCAAGGATGTAAAGCTCGTCCATGTTTCCACCTTCACCGTAAACGATCCGTTAAGATTGACACAAATAGTTGCATTTGCGCCATCTTAAAAGGTGGAAACATTAACAGGTCTTAGCTGCCGAACCAGATGGTCGCGGATACCGCAGGCAGCGCCAGCACGCCGTCCTGTATCGTTGCCTTGCCCTCTTTATTCTTCCACATAGCCACCTTCAGCAGCGGTGAATCATCCAGCACCACTTCGCAGGCCTCGCCCCGGTTGATGGCGATCAGCACACGCTGCTGGTTATAGACGCGAGCAAACACCACCACGTTATCGTGGGCGTACACCACCTGACAGCCGCCGTAGCGCAGGGCGAGACTCTGCTTACGCAGCTTCGCCAGCCGCTGATACAGGCTGAACAGCACCTTGTCCTGTTTCGCCGGCTCCCACGGGAAGGTTTTGCGGCAGAACGGATCGTTGTTGCCGTCCAGCCCCACTTCGTCTCCATAATAGATGCACGGCACGCCCGGCCAGGTGAAGAGCCAGGTCACCGCCAGCGGCAGACGCGCCACATCCTTGCCGAGCAGGGATTTAAAGCGGGCGGTGTCGTGGCTATCGAGCTGGTTAAACATCCGCAGCTGCTGCTGATGAGACAGACCGGCGCGATAGTTCTCCATCCACGCCATGCAGGTTTCAGCGTCAATATGGTTCGGATCGTAGGAGATATCGGTGTTAGCGAGGAATCCCCACAGCGGGAAGGTAAAGCCGCGATAGTTCATCGCCGCATCTTCCGCATCGTTCTGCAGCCACTGGCGCGCGTCGCCAAAGTGCTCGCCAAAGACGAACGCCTCCGGCTGGGCCGCTTTTGCCGAGCGCGTAATCCCGGCGACGTGCTGAAGGTTATTCCGCGCCCCGCCCGCTTCACCCAGCATATGCACCACGTCCAGCCGCCAGCCGTCCATATTCCACGGCGCCTTCAGCCAGTGACGGACGATGCTGTCTTCGCCGCCGTAGATTTCATTCACCAGCGTTGGCGACTGGAAATCCAGCTTCGGCAGGCTCGGGTAGCCCAGCCAGTCCAGCGCGCGGCCCTCTTCGTTAAAGCTGTACCAGTCGCGCTGCGGCGAGTCCGGGTTATGGCATGCCCCGCCCATCGACTGATTATGGCGGTCAAACCAGGCGTGGGAATCTCCGCTGTGGTTGAACACGCCGTCCAGAATCAGGCGCATGCCTTCGTTTTGGGTGTTCTTGCGCAGGCGCAGCAGCGCCTCGTCACCGCCAAACTGCGCGTCAACATGGCGATAATCTTCGGTATCGTATTTGTGCACGCTCGGGGCTTTAAATACGGGGTTGAGATACAGCGCCGTCACGCCAAGCTTTTTCAGGTACGGCAGTTTTTCGCTGATGCCGTCGAGATCGCCGCCGTAAAAGGTCGAGCCGCCAGCCTGCGCCGTCACCGGGTCATCCCACGCTTTCATAATGACGTCGTGACCCGCCGCGTGGTGGTAATAAACCTTATCCTGCTGTGCGGTGCGCTTTTCGCTGCGCGCAAAGCGGTCCGGGAAAATCTGGTAAAAGACCTGATCGTTAACCCACTGCGGGCCGTTATCCGGGTAATCGACCGCAAACTGCTCCAGCCGTGCGGGCGGGAAACGACTAAACCCCTGCGGGGTAAACCACAGCTGACGGTTATTCCACAGCAGTTTGAAGCTGTAACGGCGACGCGGCTGTCCGCTATTCAGGTCGATATTCGCCCGCCACGCCGTGATCCCCGGCTGCGGCTGGCTGCGCAGCTTGTGCATTTTCAGCCCGGTCTCTTCGTTATCTATTTCAGCGCGGAGTGTCACCCGTTCAGGCTGATTTTCCCCCGCCAGCCAGAGCGTAATCACAAGGTTGTCTTTGTTTTGCTTAACAAATGGGGCAACCGGAAGGTGCCAGGCATTTAACATCACGAATCCCCTTTGATGAAATTGACGTCACCTTGCCACAGGGTGATTAAGGATAGCTCACCATGACGTGATTTATTGGGGGAGGAGGACGGGGGAGGAGGTAAAATTTCCTCCCCCACAAGGCTGAGGAATCCCCAGTCATTTTTTTACTTGAAGCGATAAACGTTGCTTCAGCAAAATTAATGACTTACAGCGACGCCCTGGTCCGGCTGTAAATCGCCGAAGCGTTTCCGTAAGGCCGGGGCGAGGCGCAGGGATGCGCCGAGAGGGCGTGGCCTGCAGGGATGCAGGCTCATGCCCGACCCGATAGCCTGAAGGAATAAGCTGAGGGCACCGCGAAGCGGCGATTTACCGCCGGGAGCCCGGGTCGCCAGGGTGGTGGCGATTGAGCCACCCTGGCACGTTCACCGGTCATGTCGTTGCAGAGTAGCAAGGAATATAAAGTGAACGGAATAACCACCACAGCCGTATGTTCCCCCCTCACCCCAGCCCTCTCCCTCAAGGGAGAGGGGGTCGTCGGTGCAAATATCATTTTGGGGGGATTCCTCACCCCACAGGGAGAGGGGAAAAGAATGTTACTGTGCTTCCGCCAGCTGACGATCGCGGCGGCATTTGAACATCCAGCCCACCAGCAGCAGGACAATCCACGCGAAGCCCACGTAAAGGGAAATACGGGTGTCCGGGTGGTAGCCAATCAGGCCAATGATAAACACCAGGAAGATCAGCCCAACGACGGTGGTTGCCACCCCGCCCGGGACTTTGAACTTCAGCGCTTTCGCCTCATCCGGCGACAGACGACGGCGGAAGGCAATCTGCGACAGCAGGATCATAATCCACACCCACACCGTCGCGAAGGTCGCCAGCGATGCGATCACCAGGAAGACGTTCTCCGGCATGATGTAGTTCAGGTACACCGAGAACAGCAGCGCTACGGTCATGACCACGACGGTCACCCACGGCGTGCCGCGGCGTGAGGTTTTGGCGAACACCTTCGGCGCGCTGCCCTGCTCCGCCATGCCGTGAAGCATACGGCCCACACCAAAGACGTCGCTGTTGATCGCGGAAAGCGACGCGGTCAGCACCACAAAGTTGAGAATGCTGGCGGCAAAGGCGATGCCCATGTGCTGGAAGGTCAGAACAAACGGGCTGCCGTTGGTGCCTACCTGGTTCCACGGGTAGATGGACATGATCACGAACAGCGTACCCACATAGAACACCAGAATACGCATCGGCACCGAGTTGATGGCGCGCGGAATGGACTTCTCCGGATCTTTCGCTTCCCCGGCGGTGATACCGATAATCTCGATACCGCCGTAGGCAAACATGACCATCTGGAGCGACATCACCATGCCGAGCCAGCCGTTACTGAAGAAGCCGCCGTTGCTCCACAGGTTATGGATGCCGGTCGGCTGGCCGCCGTTACCAATACCCCAGATGATGATGCCGAAACCGGCGAGGATCATGATGATAATGGTCGCGACTTTAAAGAAGGAGAACCAGAACTCCAGCTCACCAAACACCTTCACGCTCATCAGGTTGACGGCGCAGATGATCAGCACCACGCTCAGCACCCATATCCAGTGCGGCACCGCCGGGAACCAGACGCCCATATAAATGCCAAACGCGGTCACGTCGGCAATCGCCACAATCAGGATTTCAAAGCAGTAGGTCCAGCCGGTGATAAACCCGGCCAGCGGGCCTAAGTTTTCCTGCGCGTAGCGCGAGAAGGAGCTGGCAGACGGGTTGTGAACCGACATCTCACCCAGCGCGCGCATGATGATATAGGCCGCCACGCCGCCGATGATGTACGCCAGCAGAACGCTTGGACCGGCCATTTTGATGGCATCTGCCGAGCCATAAAAAAGACCGGTGCCGATAGCCGAGCCCAGCGCCATAAAGCGGATGTGGCGCGTGCTCAATCCACGTTTAAGTTTGTTAGTGCTTTCCATTTAAATCTTGCCATTCAACACGAAAAAAACAAAAAACCACGGGGCCTTAAGCCCCGTGGTTAAACAGTTTGTTGCCGTTGATTAATGGGCGTTCGATGCGACCTGACGCCCTGCAGCACGGTCCCAGATAATCGCCAGAACCAGTGCAACAACGGTAGGCATCAGCCAGGCCAGGCCTTGCTCAGACAGCGGCAGACGCTGTGTCCATGCAGGCAGAATGTCTGCGAAAGCTGATGCTTTAATCCCGTCAAGGATACCAAAAATCAGGCTGATAAACATGGCTGGCGCAATAATTCGCGACGAGTTGTTCCACCACGGGCGAGTAAAGCTCAGCACCACCAGCACGATACACGGCGGATAAATCGCTGTCAGTACCGGAATCGAGACCTGAATCAGGTGGCTCAGACCGAGGTTGGACACCGCCATAGAGAAGATGCCGAGGATAAACACCAGGGTGCGGTAAGAGAGCGGCAGATACTGTGCGAAGAACTCTGCACAGGCGCAGGTCAGGCCCACTGCGGTTACCAGACACGCCAGGAAGATAAGCGCCGCCAGCAGCATGCTGCCCGCACCACCGAAGGTGTGCTGAACGTAAGCGTGCAGGATAGCTGCACCGTTGGCGTTCTGATCGACCAGCATGGCGCTGTCGGAACCCAGGCGGAACAGTGCCAGATACAGCAGCGTCAGACCCACACCGGCCATCAGGCCAGCCCAGATGGTATAGCGAGTCAGCAGGCGCGCTTCAGTCACGCCGCGGGAACGCGCGGCATTGACGATAACGATACCAAACACCATCGCGCCCAGCGTATCCATCGTCAGATAGCCGTTCACAAAGCCGTTGGAGAACGCCGCATTTTTATAGGCGTCCATCGCGTCGCTAATCGGGCCTGCAGGCCAGACGATAGCGGCTACCGCCAGCACGATCAGGGCCACAATTTTCAGCGGCGCCAGGAAGTTACCGACGGTATCCAGCAATTTGCCCGGATAGAGAGAAACCAGAATCACAATCGCGAAGTAGATCAGGCTGTAGATAAACAGCGGCATCGCGCCGTCACCGGTCAGGGGAGCAATCCCCACTTCAAAGGAAACGGTCGCCGTACGCGGGGTCGCAAACAGCGGACCAACGGCCAGATAGCAGACGGTCGCCAGCAGAACGCCAGCCACTTTGCCAATCGGGGTGCTGAGGCTGTCCACGCCGCCACCGACTTTCGCCAGCGCGACAACGGTGAGGACCGGTAGACCCACGGCAGTAATCAGGAAACCAAACGCAGCTGTCCAGACGTGTTCACCCGCCTGTAAGCCAACCATTGGAGGGAAAATGATGTTACCTGCGCCAACGAACAGCGCAAATGTCATAAAGCCCAGCGCGATGATGTCACGCGATTTTAAGTGATGGGTCATAAAACCTTACTGCCTGTGGATGTGGTGTTGAAAACGTTGAGATTTTCGCCATCCCTGACGGGACGATACAGCGGAAAATTTGCTCAATTTCAGCGGGAAATGCTCCCGTCCTGGCGTGGAGAAGAATAGTTTTTCGATTTACCACGCAAATACAGTCGGTCTGACAGTATCTGGGGGGCAATTTAAACGCTTATAACGTTTAAAGGCAAGGAGGGATCGTAAAACCAGAACAATATGCCAGCATGAAAAAACAGACCAGCACAATGCACTAATTATAAGAAAAACCCATGGCTAATCATGCGAACAAAAAAGCATCAACCGTATAATATTCACACGCGCTTCGCTTGACTGCAAAGCAAACGGGCCAGCAAATGCTGGCCCGTGGAAAGGTAAAATGACACACCTGCCGTCAGGCGATCTTTTTGGCAATTAATCGTTCCGGAATAACAAAGCTGAAGCGGGTTCCTTTACCCAGCGTACTCTGAATATCAAGACGGCTTTCATGATGATTCACCGCGTGTTTCACAATCGCCAGCCCCAGGCCGCTTCCTCCGGTCTGCCGCGAGCGCGCCTTATCCACACGGTAGAATCGCTCGGTCAGACGCGGTATGTGCTCAGGGGCAATCCCCGGCCCGTTGTCCTCAACGCTAAACTCAGCGCCCGCGGTAACACGCTGCCAGCGCACCACGATATGGGTCCCTTCCGGCGTATGATTCACCGCGTTATACACCAGGTTGGAGATAGCGCTGCGCAGTTCATCTTCACTGCCGAGCACCTTCAGGGTGCTGTCGACCTCAAAGCTAATGTGATGTTTTTTATGGCTTAACGTTTGCGCTTCCCGCTCCACCACCCGCAGCATCATCGGCACATCGATGGTGTCATTCAGTGCCAGTGAAGGCGCGGCTTCAATCTTCGAGAGCGTCAGCAGCTGCTTGACCAGGCCTTCCATACGATGCGTTTGCTCGCGCATGGTGTGCAGCGCTTTTTCACGCGGCGCACCTTCGAGCGTTTGCTCCTGCATCATCTCCAGGTAGCCCTGAAGCACGGTCAAGGGGGTGCGTAATTCGTGGCTCACATTCGCGAAGAAGTTGCGTCTCGCCCCTTCCAGCTGGTGCATCTGGGTGACATCCCGCGCCACCATCAGCCACTGCCGATCGCTGTAAGGCATCACGCGGATTTCCAGATGACGCCCGTTGTTGAGCCTCAGATTGTGCGGCCCCGTAAAATCACGCTTTTTCAGATACAGCGTGAACTCCGGATAACGCAGCAGGTTAAGGATATTTTGCCCATTATCGTCCGGCCAGCGCAGGCCCAGTAGCTGTTGCGCCAAACCGTTACACCAGAAAATTGTGCCTTCTTCAGTGGTCAGAATGACGGCATCCGGCAGCGACTCTGCGCCGCTGCGAAAGCGTTTGATTAAGCTTCCCAGCTCGCGACGACGTTTTTTATTACGCATCTGCATCTGGTGCAGGCCATACAGCAGCGGTTCCCAGCTGCCGCTTCCCGGCGGAGGAGTCATGCTTCTGTCCACCCACAGCCACCAGGAGAGGCGCAGTAAGTTCCAGAAATGCCAGACGAGTAACCCGGTCACTGCCGCCAGCAAAAACCACGGCAGATGCCCAACGATGGCCCCCAAAATGAAGGCCGGAATACAGCATAAGATCAGTTCAAAGACGAGCCTTTTCCATGACAGACGTTCCAGCACGCGTCACACTCCTGTCACTGTTCAGAAACGGGTCGAAAAACGATAACCCGTACCGCGGACCGTCTGCACCATGCGATCGTGACCGCTCAGCTCCAGCGCTTTACGCAGGCGGCGAATATGCACATCAACCGTCCGGTCTTCCACATACACGTTAGTTCCCCAGACGTTATTCAGCAACTGCTCGCGACTGTAGACACGTTCCGGGTGGGTCATAAAGAAGTGCAGGAGTTTGAATTCGGTAGGCCCCATGTCGAGGGGATTTTCGCCCGTCATCACGCGGTGTGAGGTGGGGTCAAGGCTCAGGCCCTGCATCTCAATCACCTCTTCTACCGCCATCGGCGAAATGCGGCGCATAACGGCTTTGATACGAGCAACCAGCTCTTTGGGGGAGAACGGCTTGGTGATGTAATCGTCCGCGCCGGTTTCCAGACCGCGCACGCGATCCTCTTCTTCACCGCGCGCAGTCAGCATGACCACCGGAATATCGCGGGTCATCGCTTCACGTTTAAGATGTTTGATAAACTGCAGTCCAGAGCCACCAGGCAACATCCAGTCAAGCAGAATCAGATCGGGCCAGGGTTCATTCAGCTGGTTCACCGCGCTGTCATAATCTTCCGCTTCAACCGGCTGGAAGCCATTTTGTTCGAGCACGAAGCACACCATTTCACGAATTGGAGCTTCATCTTCTACGACCAGAATACGTCTCGCCATACTTTGCCCTGTCTTATCTTATTTAAGTTACAAGTTTGTAATGCGGCGTCATTATGCGTCAGATTTATGACAGATTTATGAAAAACATTACCACCATAAATGGCAAACTGTTGTTTTATTACAGCGGTTATTTTCCATCCCCTGAAAGTTTATAATCGCCATCAACTCTTTTCGCCACGGATCAGCTATGCGCATACTTCACACTTCAGACTGGCATCTGGGTCAAAACTTTTACAGCAAAAGCCGGGCGGCGGAACACGAAGCCTTCCTGAACTGGCTGCTGGAGACGGCACAATCGCATGACGTCGATGCGATTATTGTCGCGGGTGACATCTTCGATACCGGTTCCCCACCGAGCTATGCGCGTGAGCTCTATAACCGTTTCGTGGTGAATCTGCAGCAGACCGGCTGTCATCTGGTGATTGTCGCCGGAAACCACGATTCTGTGGCCACGCTGAATGAATCCCGCGATATTCTGGCGTTTCTCAATACCACCGTGGTGGCCAGCGCCGGACATGCCCCACAGATCCTGAAAAAACGTGACGGCACGCCGGGTGCGGTGCTGTGTCCCATTCCGTTTTTGCGTCCGCGGGATATCGTACAAAGCCAGGCGGGACTTTCCGGCGGCGAAAAGCAACAGCATTTATTACAGGCTATCACTGATTATTATCACCAGCAGCATACCGATGCCTGCGCCCTGCGCGGCGAAGCGGCAATCCCGGTGATCGCGACCGGGCATCTCACCACCGTGGGTGCCAGTAAAAGTGACGCCGTACGTGACATCTATATCGGCACGCTGGATGCCTTCCCGGCGCAGAACTTCCCGTCAGCCGACTACATCGCGCTCGGGCACATTCACCGGGCGCAGATCGTCGGCGGCTGCGAGCATATCCGCTATTGCGGCTCGCCCATTTCACTCAGCTTCGATGAAACTGGCAAAGCCAAATCCGTGCATCTGGTCAGTTTTACCGACGGAAAACTCAGCGCTGTCGAGACGCTGGACGTGCCCGTCACCCAGCCGCTGGCGGTGCTAAAAGGCGATCTGGCGGCCATCACTGAACAGCTTGAGCAGTGGCGTGGTGTCGAGCAGGTTCCGCCCGTCTGGCTGGATATCGAAATCACCACCGATGACTACCTGCATGATATGCAAAGGAAAATTCAGGCGCTGACGGAAGATCTGCCCGTCGAGGTCTTACTGGTTCGCCGTAGCCGGGAGCAGCGCGAGAAAATTCTGTCAGGTGCGCAGCGTGAAACGCTCAGTGAACTGCGGGTCGAAGAGGTGTTTGAGCGCCGGTTGTCTCAGGAAGAGATTGACGACGCGAAGCGAGTAAGGCTCAACGAGCTGTTCACGCATACCCTGCATGCGCTTAACGATGAGGGAGAAAACGCATGAAAATTCTCAGCCTGCGCCTGAAAAACCTGAACTCGCTCAAGGGCGAGTGGAAAATCGACTTTACCGCTGAGCCGTTTGCCAGCAACGGGCTGTTTGCCATTACCGGTGCCACCGGTGCCGGGAAAACCACCCTGCTCGACGCCATCTGTCTGGCGCTTTACCACGAAACGCCACGACTGCAAAAGGTCTCTCAGGCGCAAAACGACCTGATGACGCGCGACACCGCCGAGTGCCTGGCGGAAGTGGAGTTCGAGGTAAAGGGCATCGCCTATCGCGCGTTCTGGAGCCAGAACCGTGCGCGCAATCAGCCTGACGGGAACCTGCAGGCCCCGCGCGTGGAGCTGGCACGCTGCGAGGACGGAAAAATCCTCGCCGACAAGGTGACGGATAAACTGGAACAAACGGCAGCTCTTACCGGGCTGGACTACGGCCGTTTTACCCGCTCGATGCTGCTCTCTCAGGGACAGTTTGCCGCCTTCCTGAATGCCAAACCGAGCGATCGCGCGGAGCTGCTGGAGGAACTTACTGGCACCGAGATCTACGGCCAGATTTCCGCCATGGTGTTTGAAAAACACAAAGCCGCGCGCAATGCGCTTGAGATGTGCGAAGCGCAAGCGGCGGGCGTTGCCCTGTTGAGTGAAGAACAGCAGCAGCAGTTGCAGCAAAGTTTGCAGGCACTTACTGACGAAGAGAAAACCCTGCTGGCGCAGCAGCAGAGCCACCAGAAAGAATTTCAGTGGCTTACGCGCAGCGAAGAGCTTATCCGCGAACAGCAGCGCGCCGCGACCTTACAGCAGCAGACGCAACAGGCGCTGACTGATGCAGCCCCCGATCTGGCAAAGCTCCGGCTCGCGCAACCCGCGTCCCAGCTCCGCCCGCTGTGGGAACATCAGCAAGAACAGGCATCACGCCTGGCGCAAACGAAGCAGCGTATTGTTGAAGTAAATACTCGCTTACTGGAAAAAACCGCCTTGCGCTCGCGGATCCGCAACGGCGCTTTGCAAACTTATACGCAGCTTCAGACAGAACTGGCGGCACTGGCACAGTGGCTGACAGACCACGATCGGTACCGCCTGTGGGGCCAGGAGATTGCAGGCTGGCGGGCTCACTTCTCTCAGCTAAATCGCGATAAAAATCAGCTCACTACGCTTGCTGCGCGCATCACTGAATTACGCCATAAGCTGACGGGTCTGCCAGAAAGTTCCCTCATGCTGACGGCTGACGAGGTCGCAATGGCGATGGAGCAACGGGCGCAAACCCGGTCTGCGCGCCAGCGCCTGACCGCTCTCCATGCCCGCTATCAACCGCTGCAAAAACGTCAGCGCCAGAACGCCGAAAGTGTGCAAAAAGCACAGACCGGGCTGGTCGCGCTTAATGAAACGCTGGCACAGCGCCGCCAGCAGTATAAAGAAAAAAACCAGCATTATCTGGACGTTGAAACACTCTGCAGGCAGGAAGAGAAAATCAAAAGCCTTGAGGCGGAGCGTGCTCAACTCCAGGCCGGGCTGCCTTGCCCGCTGTGCGGCTCCACTACCCATCCGGCCGTGACGGCATACCAGGCGCTGGAACTCAGTGAAAATCAACGCCGCCGCGATCGGTTAGCTAAAGAGGTCGCCGCACTTAAAGACGAAGGTTTGTTAGTTCTCGGCCAGGTTAACGCCCTGTCACAGCAGATCCAACGCGAGACAGACGAAGCGCAGGCGCTCTCCCAGGAAGAGCAAGCGCTCACTAAAGAGTGGCTGGAAGTGTGTGCTTCTCTGAATATTACGCTGAATATTCAGGAGGATATTGCCCCGTGGATGAGCGAGCAGGAGCACTACGAGCAGCAGCTTTATCAGCTCAGCCAGCGTTTGACCCTACAAACCCAGCTTAGCGAGCAGGAAGAACAGGAACGTCAGTACCAGCAACAGCTGGCGGCGACGCGTCAGGCAGTGGAAACGTCCCTGCATACGCTGTCGCTGGGTATTCCGGATGCAGGCACTGAATCCGTCTGGCTCGCCTCGCGTGAAAGCGAATACGCGCAGTGGCAGGAGAAACAGACCCAGCATGGCGCGACGCTGGAACGTATTAACGCCCTGACGCCGCTGCTCGATACCCTTCCGGCAACGGAGGCCACTGAAGCCGAAACGGCGATCCCCGCGAACTGGCGCGAAATTCACGACGAATGCGTGTCGCTGCAAAGTCAGCTTACCGCGCAGCAACAGCAGGAGGCGCTGGAGAACGAACGTTTGCAGCAGTCACAGGCGCAATTCGCCACGGCACTGGCGGCAAGTTGTTTTGAGGATCAAGACGCGTTCCTTTCTGCACTGCTGGATGCCGACACCGTTCGACGCCTTGAGCAGCTAAAGCAGACGCTGGAAAACCAGGTACAGCAGGCGACAGCGCTCTCCGCGCAAGCGACCCGGCAGCGAGAGGACCATCAGGCGCTGCGCCCGGAAGGGCTGGACGCCGATGTTCAAACATTACAAACGCAATTGCAGCAACTGGCACATCAACTTCGTGAGAACACCACGCATCAGGGTGAGATCCGCCAGCAGCTCAAGCAGGACAGCGATAACCGTCTGCACCAGCAGGCGCTTATGCAGCAAATAGAAGAGGCCGCGCGCCTGGCGGACGACTGGGGCTACCTGAATTCCCTGATTGGCTCCAGCACCGGCGACCGATTCCGTAAATTCGCTCAGGGGCTGACGCTGGATAATCTGGTCTGGCTCGCTAATCAGCAGCTTAATCGCCTGCACGGACGCTATCTGCTTCAGCGGAAAGTCAGCGATGCGCTGGAACTGGAAGTGGTCGATACCTGGCAGGCGGACGCGGTGCGCGATACCCGTACGCTCTCGGGCGGCGAAAGCTTCCTGGTGAGCCTGGCGCTGGCCCTGGCGCTGTCGGATTTAGTGAGTCACAAGACGCGGATCGATTCCCTGTTCCTCGACGAAGGATTCGGCACGCTGGACAGCGAAACGCTGGATACCGCACTGGATGCGCTCGACGCGCTGAACGCCACCGGCAAAACCATCGGCGTGATCAGCCACGTTGAGGCGATGAAAGAGCGCATTCCGGTGCAGATCAAGGTGAAGAAGATTAACGGACTGGGGTATAGCAGGCTGGATAAGGTGTTTGCGGTGGAATAAATGGGGGGCGGTGCGGTCTGGTGCCCTCACCCTGGCCCTCTCCCACGGGGAGAGGGTACAAACATCAAAAACAGCAACTTGCGTTGCTGTTTTGCTTTTACCTTGCCTCACCCTGGCCCTCTCCCACAGGGAGAGGGGAAAAAAAGTTTATTCCGGCCACAGCCATGCCGCGCCGCGTACGCCGCTGGAATCCCCGTGCACCGCTTTGCGGATCGGGGTTTCACACTCACCGCCGAAGACCCATTGCCTGACCAGATTCGGTACCGTGGCGTACAGCCGGTCAACGTTGCTCATCCCACCGCCAAGCACGATCACATCCGGGTCGAGAATGTTAACCACGTGCGCCAGCGATTTCGCCAGCCGCATTTCATACCGGCTAAGCGCCAGTTCCGCGACCGGATCCTGTTCTTCAACCAGACGCATAATCTCATTCCCCTTCAGCGGCTGCCCGCTCAGACGATGGTAGTCCGTAGCAAACCCCGTACCGGAAATAAAGGTCTCGATACAGCCCTGCTTTCCGCAGTAGCACGGCACTTCCGCGCGATAGTTAAGTTCGTCTTCGTCCATCCACGGTAATGGATTATGCCCCCACTCGCCCGCCGTGCCGTTGCCACCAATGTGGGCGCGACCGCCGAAGGCCACACCCGCGCCGCAGCCCGTACCGATAATGACCGCAAAAACGGTCTGGGCGCCTGCAGCTGCACCGTCGATAGCTTCCGATACCGCCAGACAGTTGGCATCGTTAGCCAGACGTACATCGCGTTTAAGACGCGCGCTCAAATCTTTATCAAACGGCTGGCCGTTGAGCCACGTAGAGTTGGCGTTTTTCACCACGCCGGTGTACGGCGAGATCGACCCGGGGATCCCCATTCCAACACTGCCCGTCTGCCCTGTTGCCTGCTCGGCCATCTCGACCAGCCGGGCAATCGTCTCGATAGTCTGGTGATAATCATCACGCGGCGTAGGCAAGCGGTGGCGAAACAGCTGTTCCCCCTGCTCGCTCAACGCAATCACTTCAGTTTTGGTGCCGCCTAAATCGATCCCAATACGCACAAGAGACTCCTCATTATTTTGATTATCAACAGAGTAGAAGCCGCCTACCCGATTAGCAATGCAAGCGATGCGACAATTCGTTATCATGCCCGCTGATTTAACGACAAGGCCGTGGAAATTATCATGCTGTGGTTCAAAAATTTGATGGTTTACCGTCTCAGCCGCGACGTTTCGCTGCGTGCAGAAGAGATGGAAAAACAGTTAGCCGCTTACACCTTTTCCCCTTGCGGTAGCCAGGATATGGCAAAAACCGGTTGGGTTCCGCCAATGGGTTCACAAAGCGATGCCCTGACCCACGCCAGCAGCACCGGTCAAATCATCGTTTGTGCGCGTAAAGAGGAAAAAATCCTCCCTACGCCGGTCGTCAAGCAGGCGCTCGAAGCGAAAATTTTCAAGCTGGAAGCCGAACAGGGCCGCAAGCTGAAAAAGACCGAAAAAGATTCGCTGAAAGACGAAGTGCTGCACTCCCTGCTGCCTCGCGCGTTCAGCCGCTTCAGCCAGACCATGATGTGGATCGACACCGTAAACGGGCTGATCATGGTGGACTGCGCCAGCGCCAAGAAAGCAGAAGACACGCTGGCCCTGCTGCGCAAAAGCATCGGCTCTTTACCAGTCGTTCCGCTGGCGCTGGAAACGCCGATTGAGCTGACCCTGACCGAGTGGGTACGCAGCGGGACTGCCGCGCAAGGTTTCCAGATCCTGGATGAAGCGGAGCTGAAAGCCCTGCTGGAAGATGGCGGTGTGATCCGCGCGAAAAAGCAGGATCTGGTGAGCGACGAGATCGCCGTACACATTGAAGCGGGTAAAGTCGTGACCAAGCTGGCACTCGACTGGCAGCAGCGCATTCAGTTCATGATGTGCGATGACGGCTCGGTGAAGCGTTTGAAATTCTGCGACGAGCTGCGCGATCAGAACGAAGATATCGACCGGGAAGATTATGCCCAGCGTTTTGACGCGGACTTCATCCTGATGACCGGCGAGCTGGCCGCGTTGATTCAGAATCTGGTGGAAGGTCTCGGCGGCGAAGCGCAGAGATAACAGACAAAACGTAGGCCGGGTAAGCGTTAGCGCCACCCGGCTTATTTTTTATTTCAGATAGCGGCACAGATAAGAGGTAGGCTCAGCAACCTGCAGATGGAATTCACTGTGGGCAGGGACGTTGAATACTTGCCCGGCAGCGTAAACTTTCCATTCCGTTTCACCCGGCAGTAAGACGTTCAGCGCGCCGCTCACAACCGTCATCTCTTCTGCTTCCGCAGTGCCAAAGGTATATTCCCCTTCCGCCATAACGCCGACACTGGCGCGGCCAGTGCTGCTGCTGGTAAAACCGATGGATTTCACTTTACCGGAAAAGTATTCGTTACTTTGAAGCATGAACTGGCCCTTATATTTATAGATAAAAATCCACTATAGGGGCCATGCTCATGGCCTGTCACGCAAAATCATTACACCAGTAATTCAGACGCCAGACGCGCCATCAGAACATTGGACAACAGCACCGGTATATCGAGTGCTTTTTGCAGTAAATCGCGATGGTGCTGATGGAAGCCGAGGCAGTCCAGAATCAACACATCCGCGCCTCTCTCCATCAGCTCCCGTCCTGCGGCAATGAGCGCCGCTTCACTGTCCCAGAACGGATTAGCCAGCGCATAAAGCGGGACTTTTTCCAGCACGTGCCATTTTGCCTCCTGGTTATCCATGAGTTCTTCGATGGGAACAATGACCCCCACCTGATGACCGTCGACAATCGAGGCCACCAGCGGCGGAATAATTCTCATCGGTTCCAGCAAAATCGCATTACGCGCAACCAGTCCTGTTATCGGTGCCGTGCTCATTAATAAAATGACGTCGTAACCCTGATTATCGAGCACTTCAATAACACCCTGAAGCGCGCGCTCGATTTTCTGGCGTGACACATGCGCCAGTTTACCGTCACTTAATAACGTCGCGAGGGGATCCTCCCCTTCCTCCAGCGCGTAGTCTTCCATGACCTCTTCACGGCTCATCTTACCCAAGAGGCTAAGATGAGCGATCTGTTGCTCAGAGACATGCTCGGTTAAGAGCGGTAATACTTCGCTTACAGGGACCACACCAATAGTGAGGATCGCCAATGTCGCCTTCATTTTGATCGCCTTCCATTACTACCACAACCGTTACACAGGTACAGGCTCACTACGCTGCACCGTTCGTTTTTTCAACAAAACAGCACCAAGCGTAGCAGGGGATCTCTGCACCGAAATGTAAAGATCCCAGGCCCATGCCGAATCACCCTGTAATAACTAAATATTAACCCGTGCTTAACATTCACGATGCGTTAAAAGTGTGATTCAGGCACGGTTTTGCGTGGTTTAGGAATTTAATCAGGACTTATCGGGATCTTCGTAACGCCGTTTCGCATCCAGCGCTTCTTGTTCGGTTTCATGTTCGCTGATCAGCGAATCGGGTTTGGGGTGATCGGCACGCAGCTGATACCAGGTCACGGTATGGTCGGCATGACCCTTTTCAACGGTAACAATGCGTGCTTCACGCGGATAGGGAGGTCTGGTTGGCATAGCTCATCCTTTTTTTATGTCTGAGCTATGAGTATAGACGGCCGTTAGCTGGCGCAGGCCAAACGAAGGGCGGTAATAATCTGAATAACAACCTCTTCAGGTGAAGCAGAGGCATCCACAACGTGGTGTGCCGCCTCGCGGTATAACGCATCGCGTTCCGCAAGCACCTCACTCACTTCTTCGCTGAGCGGCTTCGCGGTCAGCGCAGGACGCTGCCCCTCTTCCGGAAACGCTTCAAGACGTCCAACCAGGGTAGAGACCGCTGCGCAGAGATAAATCACAATCCCTTTTTCGCGCATAAACTGCCGGTTGTACTCCGCCAGGATAATGCCCCCACCCGTTGCAATGATAGTCGCAGGTGACGTTACCGCTTCCAGCGCGGCGGTTTCACGCGCGCGAAAGCTCTCCCAGCCCTCTTTTTCGACAATCTCTGCGATGGTTTGAGCCGCATGTTCCTGAAGCCAGTGATCGGTATCAACAAATTGACTCTGGCACACGCGCGCCAGTTCCAGGCCAACGGTGGTTTTCCCACAGCCGCGAGGGCCAACTAAAAAGATGGGTGGGTTCATAACCAGGTGTTTCCCCTTGATGCCGGAAGGCTGAAGACTGTAAAGAAATGATTGCAGAAGATGTTGCGTTTACTTTACTGCAAAGCGGTACGGGATGACAACCCTGTGGAGGCCACACTGTACCACATTTTGACAATGGTTATCATTACGCCGTGCGGCGCTTCACTTCCAGCAGCCATTTATCCAGCTCGGCAGCAAACTGCTGACGGTCACGCTGAGACAGGCTATCAGGCCCGCCAGTCTGCACGCCGCTGGCGCGCATGGTGTCCATAAAATCGCGCATGGTGAGCTTTTCGCGAATAGTCGACGGCGAATAACGTTCACCACGCGGGTTCAGCGCTGCCGCCCCTTTCTCCAGCACTTCTGCGGCCAGGGGAATATCCGCCGTGATCACTAAATCCTCGGCGCTGCACAGACGCACAATCTCATTATCCGCCACATCGAACCCGGCCGGTACGCGCAAAGAGCGGATGAACCGGGAAGGTGGCACGCGGATATTCTGGTTCGCCACCAGCGTTAATGGCATCTGTACGCGCTCGGCGGCGCGGAACAAAATCTCTTTAATCACATTCGGACAGGCATCCGCATCAACCCAAATCGCCATATTGTCACCCTTGTATCGCATTGACGGCTATTGTCGCCTGCTTTTCGTTGTTAAGCTATAAGCCTATCAATCAGAGATAACAACGCATAATAACGGAGAGACGTGATGGACAAGAAAATCGGGTTTATCGGCTGCGGTAACATGGGCAAAGCCATCCTGGGTGGCCTGATCGCCAGCGGGCAGGTACTGCCGGGACAGATTTGGGTCTACACCCCATCACCGGATAAAGTCGCGGCGTTGCGTGATGAGTACGGTATCAACGCCGCCGAAAGCGCGCAGGACGTCGCCCAGGTCGCGGATATCGTCTTTGGTGCCGTGAAGCCGAACATCATGATCAAAGTGCTGAGCGATATCACCTCCAGCCTGAATAAAGAGACGCTGGTGGTGTCCATTGCCGCCGGTGTGACCCTCGACCAGCTGGCTCGCGCGCTCGGTCACGACCGTAAAATCGTCCGCGCAATGCCAAATACCCCTTCTCTGGTCAACGCCGGGATGACATCTATCACCCCTAACGCACTGGTCACCGCCGAAGACGTGGCGGATGTCCTGAACATTTTCCGCTGCTTCGGTGAGGCAGAAGTCATTTCTGAAGCGATGATCCATCCGGTTGTCGGCGTAAGCGGTTCGGCCCCCGCGTATGTCTTTATGTTTATTGAAGCGATGGCGGATGCCGCGGTGCTGGGCGGTATGCCGCGCGCGCAGGCCTATAAATTTGCCGCGCAGGCCGTCATGGGCTCCGCCAAAATGGTGCTCGAGACGGGTAAACATCCGGGTGAACTGAAGGATATGGTCTGCTCTCCGGGCGGCACAACGATTGAAGCCGTGCGCGTGCTGGAAGAGCGCGGATTCCGTGCTGCCGTCATCGAGGCGATGGCAAAATGCATGGAAAAATCAGAGAAGCTGAGTAAATCCTGATAAACAGAGCCGGGCGTCAGGCTGCCACTTCGGTGCGACCTCGTCCGGCATTTTTCGCTTTATAGAGGGCAACATCTGCTGCTTTTAACCATTCGCGGTAGTGTCCGAATTGCGGTCCCCAGGGGGCAACCCCGACGCTAATACGGATCCTTTCTGAAGGTGCTCCGGGTAGCGGCATGTTGACCAGACGTTCGTGTACGCGGGACATCGCGGCAATAGCACTTTCCGCAGGCGTACCGGACATAATCACGGCAAATTCATCCCCACCAAAACGGCCAATAAAATCACACGAGCGTAGCGTCAACTGCAGCTGGCGGGTGATAGCCACTATCGCTTCATCGCCGACGTCATGGCCCCATGTATCGTTAATGCTCTTAAAGTGATCAATGTCGATGAGCAATATTGTCGCCGTTTGATGGCTGCGACGGCATTGCTCATATTCATTGCGCAAAAGCGTTTCCCAGTGGCGGCGATTGAACACCCCCGTCATCCCGTCGCGCGTGCTCATTAGCTCAAGCCGCCGTTTATGCTCAGCCAGCCGAACCGCCGTCCGGTGACTGACCCAGGCAAACAGCATCGGGTACAGCATCAGAACCGGTAGCGTCAGCCACCACTCCAGCGGCTCAGAATAAAGCGTAATCATGCTGCCGTTCAGCTGCAGCGTGACCAAAGCGGAAAACAGGATAATGATAATACCGGCAATAAACAGCCGAAAACCGCCTGATCCCATCATATTCATGCCGATCATCATGATCAGCGCCGCCGTGGGCAGCGCATTCAGGCCCATCAGGCCAATCCAGACACCGGCGATGATTGCATCTACCTTCAGGTTAACGATTTCACTGCAAAACGGTTTGGATGAGCGGCAGGCAAGTTGCCAGGCGAGATGTGGCCAGACGAAGGCCCACCCCACCAGTAATAACCACCAGCCGCCTGGGAGAAAATGGGTAACCAGCACACCCGCAATCGGGAAAAACATGGCTGCCAGCCCCACCACGCGCGCCAGCCGGATCCGCCGGCAGAATCGTATCCCGGAGCGGTGTGAGTCATCCTGAGAAAGATGTTTATTCCACTCTTCCTGAATGCTCTCTTTGTTGTAATAGATTTCATCATTCATCATTTTTGGGAATATTCTGAAACATTTTCCCAAATTATAGAGAGGGGGATTTCGGGGAAAGTATGAAATTTCGGGTGAGCCGCGACGGCAACTCACCCGTTAGAACTACACTTTTTTCTTCAGACAGGCGCTCATGAACTTACTGCGGTCATCCCCTTTCAGGGACTGCTCGGTTGCCTTCGCATTACACTCGCGCATTTTTTGCTGCTGCGGCGTCAGGCTTTTTTCATCCGGTTTCGAGGCACCGTTTTTAAGGCAGTCGCTCATGTAGGTCTTACGGGCATCGCCCTTAAGAGATTGGGAGGTCGCCTGTTGATTACAGGTTGTCATACGCTGCTGTTGGGGCGTTAAGGTCTTTTCTTCCGCATTCGCAGAAACCATCAAGAACACGCCGGAGAGTAAGGTAACCAGTATTGTCGTTTTCATTGCACTATCCTTTATGTGAATTTCCACTCTAAGTCTGGTTCGTGACGGGGAAAATACCACCCGGCAGCCACGATTTCCGCCGGGTGACGAATTTATTTCAGCCCCAGCGCGGCCTTCATGGTGTAGAACAGATCGGTCTGGTCAGTCAAACCCACCACGTTCGCAGCATGTGGACCGTACGCCGCGATGCGCAGCTGTGTGCCGGTATGTTCCATAGACTCTTCTTCAGAATTGCCATAGCTCATCACCATCACGGCACCGTCTTTGGTCGTCAGCGCCTGCGTCAGACCCGGTGCTTTGGTATCGGGAGGGATAATCTGGCTGGAATGCGCGTGGTCAGCGGTGACCACCACCAGCGTGTTACCGTCTTTCTTCGCAAACTCGAGCGCTTTTTGCACCGCTTCGTCGAGATCCACCGTTTCGCCAATCTGCCCGCACGGGTTCGCCGCGTGGTCTTGCTTATCGATTGACGCCCCTTCTATCTGCAGGAAGAAGCCTTTTTCGCTCTTGCTCAGCAGAGAGATGGCTTTGTCCGTCATCGCCGCCAGCGTAGGAACGCTGTCATTCCGTTTCGGGTTTGGTGTACAAGTCACCGCTGGCTTATCGATATTGCCGTGGTACGAGGCTTTTGGCCCTTCCCAGCGCACCGGCATGTTGCCGTCAGAGAACAGTCCCAGCAGCGGTTTTTCCTGGTTTGCTTCGGTAATCGCCGCCAGAGAAGCCGCATCGCTTACCAGCTGATAGCCGCGCGCCTGCGCCTGCTCGCGCAGCGTTTTACCCTGCCACTCACCGGCTGTCGCCGTTTCGGCAAAGGTTTTCGCCCCACCGCCCAGCGTCACGTCAGGGCGCGCGTTCAGCATCTGTTCTGTAATCGAGCCTTTACCGCCGTTTTCCAGCGCATTGGTCGGACATTTTTCGCGGGTCACCGACGGGCCATAGCATTTACGCGAGGTCACGTGCGACATCAACGCGGCCGGGGTGGCATCCTGAAGCTCAGCGGTAGAGACGTTGCCGGTTGCCAGCCCCGCCGCTTTCGCCATTTCCAGAATGGTTTGATGATCTTTCTCGTGAATATCGACGCCCAGCGCGCCATTATAGGTTTTCACACCGGTTGCCCACGCCGTTGCTGACGCGGCTGAATCCGTGACGTAATCCGGTTTACCGGTTTTTTTATCCAGCGAGTAATGGGTATATTGTCCCGTCAGAGGCAGCGCATCGATGCCTTTAAAATAGCCACCCGCCCCTTCGGCATAATTTCTCGCCGCCGTAATTTCGGAATCACCCATTCCGTCGCCAATCAGCAGAATAATATTTTTAGCGGGGTTTTCATTCAGAGAAGCTCGAATGGCGGCAGTCTGATCCTCTGAGAGACGGCGCGCACCACCGGGCTGGGTGATATCCCCCTGCGCAGCACGATGTTCGAGGACGTTCATATTCGCGGTTTCAGCGTGAATAGCGGGGGCAAATAACAGCGGGATTAATGCGATAAAAAGCGCGCTCTGTTTCACTTTATTTTCTCCATGTACAAATACATAAAAATAAAAACAGAGCGACTATAGGCAACCGGCATGACATTTCTATGACAGCCCGTCACGCATTGTGACAGTTTAGCTGCGCGGATGCCTTAACAGCTTTTTTATGTATTGATGGAGCATTTCGGCGTCCTCAGGTGGAACCTGTGAATCAGGTTTGGCGTTGTCCAGCGCGCTTTCAATGCTGTCAATTAACGCCTGTTGATCCTGGGCAGCCATATGTCTGAGTAGCGCGGTGACGACTATTTCCAGCGCCTCAACCTGGGCGACCAATTCTTTCGACTCTTCTTCCTTTTGTGCAAGCTTAACCAACAACTCAGTAATGAGATTCTTCATGGTGCTATTTCCTTATGGGTTTTCCCTGAAATTAGCACTCTCAATGATTTATGCAAAGAGGAGAAAAGTATTATCTTATGCAAAAGTGACGTTACGTCAAAAATAGCGTAGCGCGCACCGCAGCGAAACGTTTTTCTATAACAACAGGCCGCTTTTTGTTATATAAAAAAGCGGCAGCCATAAAAATATATAATACATCCCCGGGGTTAACGGGCTCCTTTTGCCTCCGCTAATTGTCTGCGACGACGCAGTGCAATAGCCAGCTGGATAATATTTATCAACACCACCACTGCCGTCGCGGCAAATACCCAACGGAAACCGGCCATCGCGGAAACGGATGCACCAATAAGCGGACCGGCGACGTTGCCCAAATACATAAACGACTGGTTGTAACCAAAAATACGCCCGGTGACCTGGTCACTGGAATATTTCACCAGCAGTGTTTGCACGGCGGGCAACATGGCGCCATCGGCAAAACCAAGCAAGAAGCGCAGAACGCCAAGCTGAAGCGGGGTCGTTACGAACGACATAGCGAAAAAGAGTATGACCGCAAATATCAGCGTGGCCATCAGGATGCGCGCCGTGCCAATCCTGTCGCCCAGTTTGCCAAGCCGCGGCGCAGAAATCAGAGCCGACACGCCAGGCACCGCCGCAATCAACCCCGCGAGAAAGGCGATATTGTTGCTGTCTGGCTCCATCGACTTGATAAACAGCGCCAGAATAGGCCCGACGGAACCATTACACAGCTGGATCACCATGGTGGTGACAAAAAGGCTGATCATCAGGCCAGGATAAGGCAGCGAGGCAAAGACCGCCCTGCCGCTCAGGCGTTCTGATTTGCTGACAACGGGACGGCCCCCTTCTTTGATCAGGAAAAGCGTCACCAGAAAACTGATCACCAGCAGTATCGCGGTGATGAAAAATACCGCTCGCAGTCCCACGTGATCCGCGAGGAATCCCCCCAGCAGCGGGCCGCCGATAACCCCGCTGATCTGCGCGGTAGAGAGCGTACTCAGCGCCCAGCCGCTACGTTCACGCGGCACCTGCGAGGCCACCAGCGCCATCGCGTTCGGAATATACCCGGAAGTCAGCCCCATGATTGCCCGCAGGATAAACAGCTGCCAGACGTTGGTGGCAAAGGCCTGAAGCAAAATGGCGATCGCCATACCGAGGGATGCACGCAGCAGCATCAGCTTGCGGCCTTTTCTGTCCGCCAGGCTGCCCCACATCGGCGAGACGATGGCCGAAACCAGAAACGTGACGCTGAACGTCAACCCTGACCACATAGAGAGGGCTTCATGGGAGGTCACCCCCAACTGAGACACGTACAGCGGCAGAAAGGGTAAAATCTGACTAATGGCCAGTCCGGTAAAGAAACAGCCGAACCAGACCGAGATGAGGTTAACTTTCCAGGATTCCATAACAGAAATAGTCTTCATTTTTAGGCGAATTCGCCGACAGATTAGCAAGTTACGCGCGTTGACGTCGCACCAGAGATGCGGCCTTGCTGACTTTGGTGTTTTATCTTCCCAGTCATCATATTTGTGAAACAAGTCACAAATTATCCACTTTCTGACGAAATATTATGCTTCAGCGACACAGGCCGAAGCCGCGCATCCCAAGATGGAAATGATTAGCGTGGGCCGCGTTATAGTCAGGCCCCAGACCGTTACCGTAATACCCACAGCTCGCCGCCAGCAGAGCCTGAAGCCACGGCTGGGTTTTAGCCGATGACCAGCCCTTCAGAATGGTGATCCGCTCACCGTTTGCCAGCCGAAATGCGCTGATGTCCAGCGCCTCTGCCGTGGCATGTTCACTGCGACGCGCATCCGGGCGGCCGTATATATTACGACAGGCATAGCTTCCCAGATGGTCGATGCGCGTAAGCTCGCTGCCCATCCAGCTTTTCGTCAGCGGCCGGGCCTGCTGACTGACAAACAGCGCAGAGCTTAATGCCAGAGGGCAACTGGCCAGAAAACTGCTGTTCAGGCTGACCGGACCGAAATTACTCACGCGCACCACGTTACTGAGCGGGCATGCTCCCGCGCTGTCAGCCACCGGCTGCGTGCGGATAAGCGCTCTTTGATTTGCTTCGGTTAGGAGGCTTTCGCAGGCCTCCGGCGTTAAGCGCCGAAGCTTAAACTGGATGATTTTTCCGGGAGGATCGTCAAGGGTAAGCGGCGTAAAAGGGTTGTAATGAGACGGCAACCAGCGGTAACCCGCCGTTGCGACAGCCACAATAATGAAAACGGTTAGCAGACTTTTTCCTTTCACGCGCCCCCCACGATAACCCCAAAACATTATGGCAGAAGGCCGCGAAACCCGCAGGGCATCGTGGTATGTTATTGGCTTTTCGACAGACTGGAAGAGAGTGAGATGGCAAAGCAGCGCGTAGGTATTGTCTTTGGGGGAAAATCAGCAGAGCACGAGGTGTCATTGCAATCGGCCAAAAATATTGTCGATGCGATCGATAAAAGCCGTTTCGACGTGGTGCTGCTGGGTATTGATAAACAGGGTCAGTGGCACGTTAACGATGCCAGCCAGTACCTGATCAATGCTAACGATCCGGCACACATCGCCCTTAATCCTTCAGAAACCAGCGTCGCGACCGTACCAGGCCTGGTTCAGGGGCAATTTATCGACGCCGGTAATGCGCAGGCGCTGGCTCAGATTGACGTTATTTTCCCTATCGTGCACGGCACGCTGGGCGAAGACGGCTCTTTGCAGGGGATGTTGCGCATGGCGAACCTGCCGTTTGTCGGCTCCGACGTGCTGGGCTCCGCCGCCTGTATGGACAAAGACGTCACCAAGCGTCTGCTGCGCGATGCCGGGCTGAATATTGCGCCGTTCGTCACGCTCACCCGCGCCAACCGCGAAAAATTCGATTTCGCGCAGATTTCCAGCCAGCTCGGCCTGCCGCTGTTCGTCAAACCGGCGAATCAGGGCTCCTCCGTTGGCGTCAGCAAAGTCACCACCGAAGCGCAATTTACCGACGCCGTGCGTCTGGCGTTTGAGTTTGACCACAAAGTGGTGGTTGAACAGGGTATCAAAGGCCGCGAAATTGAGTGCGCCGTGCTGGGGAATGATTTCCCACAAGCGAGCACCTGCGGTGAAGTGGTGTTGAACAGCGATTTCTACTCTTACGATACCAAATACATTGATGATAAAGGCGCGCAGGTTGTGGTACCTGCGGTTATCGATCCGGTCATCAACGATAAGATCCGCGCGATCGCCGTAGAAGCTTATCAGGCGCTGGGCTGCTGCGGTATGGCTCGCGTTGATGTGTTCCTGACGCCGGAAAACGACGTGGTCATTAACGAGATCAACACGCTGCCAGGCTTCACCAACATCAGCATGTATCCGAAACTGTGGCAGGCCAGCGGAATGAGCTATCCGGAACTCATCACTCGCCTGATCGAACTGGCGCTGGAGCGTCACGCCGCTGACAGCGCCCTTAAAAGCTCCGTAAACGGTTAATCGGTTTTCTTCACCGTTTCCGTCTCTTCCGCTGTCGTCTCTTCAGGGCGGCGGCGGATAATCAACCCTGCCAGCCAGAAACTGATGACCCAGGTGACTAGCCCCACGGCATAGGTTTGCCAGCCTTTTGCCTCAAACCCCAATAGCCCCACAACACCGTTAAGAATAAAGATCAGCCCAATAGCAAAGGCGTAGTAATGCCAGTCACGGCGTAGTTTGGACGTGAGTTTCATAACAACTCCGGCAGGAAAAAAAGATATCCTCTCACAGTTTTATGGCCGGGTCTGTGGCGAATGCGGAAATTCTGAAACGCGACGCAATTTCACTTAAGTGATCAAATTGTGATGTGATGCAGAAATCATCAATCCAGGAGCATTCCTGAGGGTAAATTACCACGATTCTGATATTGACAAATGCGATGACCTGTCAAACTCACCCTATACGAAACGTATAAAACAGAGTGATATTTCGGGAGGTCTTTATGGCTGATTTTACATTGTCGAAACCGATTTTTGGCGGCAAACAACCAAAAACCTCCACGGCGGGTAATATCGCCTATGCCCTGTTTGTGCTGTTCTGCTTCTGGGCAGGCTCACAGCTTCTCAACATGCTGGTTCATGCGCCTGGCGTTTATGAACACCTGATGCAGGTTCAGGATAGCGGGCGCCCACGCGTTGAGATCGGTTTCGGGGTAAGCACCCTGTTTGGCCTGGTCCCGTTCCTCGTTGGGTGCATGGTTCTTGGCGTCATTGCCTTAGTGCTTCGCCTGCGCCGCCGTTTCTAAATCCCCATACAGCGAGCCCGGCGGTCATCCACGCGTTTCGCGAACCATGCGGTAGTCAGGTTACGCGTGATCTTCGGGCTCTCGAGCTGAATGCCGGGCAGGATAGCCCTCGGTAACGCTTTTCCACTTTTCTTCTCTGCCAGCGCAAAGACCTGCTGATACAAATCCGTTTTCTCAAACGCGAGACTGTCGCCCTTCTCCAGCTGACGGCGAATATCGCTGTTGCTCATATCCAGCTTTGTCGCCAGTTTGCGCACTGCACGTTCGGTCGTACCCGCTTCGCTACTGCCGTAGGCAATCAGATCGCCATCCAGCGCCAGCTTCACCCCGGATGCCCGGCTCACGGCATTCTGGAACGCTGCGTTCCTGCTGGCATACCAGCCCGCGTTAAAGTCTGCAAAGCGGTACAGCGGCTCGCTGTAATTCGCCGGGTAGTTAAGAAGGTGATAAGTGCCAAACCAGAGCCCGCCGCGCAGGGAGAAGACCTCCTGACGCACCGTTCCGTCAATTTTCCACGGGTAACCGTCGGTATGTTTTTCTGCAAACGCGATGCTGACCTGCATCGGACCGCCGGTGTGTACCGGATTAAGCGAGCCAAACAGTTTTTGTCCCATCGGCACCATATTGATGAAGTCATCAAAAATGGCGCTTAGCTGTTTCTCGGTTTTCACCGTATCCAGCCTATCGCTATAGCTTTTGCCGTTTGGCGAGGTGATTTTAAGCGCGGTATGGACCAGGAATACCGGGATATGCATCGATTCCGCGCGGCGGTCGATCTCTTTCCAGGCAATTTTGTTCAGACCCGGCACGACCGGGTCTGACTGGTACATTGATTCCTGCTGCGCCACCGCCAGTACCGAGCAGATATTCTCCTCGGTAGGGGCAATTTTCTGGCTTTCAAAGGTCTTTGCCAGTGCCTCTGCCCACGCGTTGCGATCCTTCACGCTGGCGGGCATTTTTTGCCGGACAACGCTCGCCACGTCCACGGGCTTTTCCCCTTTTTTGAGTGGCGTGGCCCCTTTCTCGGCACACCCCACCAGTACCAGGGCAGCAAGTAAGGACAGCGATAACGTACGCGGTACGGCAAAAGACATAGCAACTCCCTGTATTAGCTAAATGTGTTGGTGACTTCCTGCAGATCTTTATCGTCCAGCTCGCGCTCGAAACTGCGTAAACGTTTGTAGATGGACATCAGTTCCACCAGCGTGGTCCAGGAGCTGATCAGATACTGGAACGAACCGCGCACCTGACCAAAGACGTTGGTGATCTGCGTCATCAGGCCCAGCGTAATCGTACCCGCAACAATCGACGGGAACAGCAGGAACAAACCGAAAACGTTATCAACCTGCAGATACAGAATGCGTGCAATGTTGAAATACATATAGTGGAAATAGAGGCGGAAATAGTTGCGACGCACGGCGCCAAACAGCTCGCGAACGGTCGGTGGCGAGGCGCGGTTAGCATCATCTTCGCCGTAAACCAGCTCTTTACGGTAGGCCGCTTCAACACGCTGATTTTTAAATTCCAGACCCGGCAGCTTGATGCCGACCACCGCCAGCAGCCCCGTGCCCATCAACGACCAGACAATCGCGGCGATAACCAGACCATACGGCAGGTGACCAATAATCGGCAGCTCCGGCACGTGTGCGGAAAGCGTCACCAGCACCGGCAGGAAGGCGATCAGCGTCATAATGGCGTTGATAAAACTGACCCCCATGTCTTCAAGCGTAGAGGCAAAACGCATGGTGTCTTCCTGCACACGCTGCGCGGCACCTTCGATATGACGCAGGTGCTGCCAGTGCGCCATATAGTGTTCGTTCATGGCGGTACGCCAGCGGAAGACATAGTGGCTAACGAAGAAATTGTTCATCACGCCAATGATGACCGCAATCAGGGCGATGCCGAGGAAGATACCCACCTCATGGTAGAACTGGTTAATCGTCACCTTATGCGGGGAACTCAGCGCCGTCTGGATCAGATCGTAGAAGGGGGCATACCAGGCGTTCACCGCCACGCCGACTTCGACCAGGAACCAGGTCACAAAGATGATCAGCGAGGTGCCCAGAATCGACCAGTATTGCCAGCGGTGTGGAGAGTAGATAAACCAGAAAACCGCAAACAGCCCTACGCAGACCGTGTAGTAGGCGTAAAACAGCAGGTAGCTGAGCGACCAGAAGCGCGCGGCGCTAATTGGCACCTCACCCGTTGCCCCCGTGATACGCGTCAGCCATGCGCCGCCGCCCGCCTGCCAGAAAATGACAGCAATCAGTGCCCAAATAAATGCCGACAGGAAAAAAGGCCCCGGCTTTGGGAAAAAAGACTTAAACATTGTGCTTCCTTTTTGTTGTTCTGGCTGTTGCTGTGCTCAACACGTCGCCACACGAAAATCTGACCTGAACCCGCCAGCGGCGCAGGCAAAAAGGTCAGACCCGTGGGTTTATTATTAGTTCGCTTTCCAGTTTTCGAGAATTGTTTCGGTGCGTTTCACCGAAGGTGGATTGGCTGGGGCGATGAAATTACGCCAGACATCGTTGTAGTGCGCAATCAGAACCTGGGCTTCCGCCGCCGGGCGATTGGCCGTGGTGTGGGCATCTTCAGCAACCGTGATGTGGTAGCCCCGGCTGACGCCGTTTTTGAGGGTGGCATCGACACAGTAATCGGTGGCACAGCCGCAAATGACAAACTCGCGAATGCCCTGTTCACGCAGCAGCGTCTCAAGCGCGGTGTTATAGAAGGCATCACAGGCGGTTTTGGTGACGTACAACGCACCTGCTGGCTGATTTAGCTCAGGAAGCAACGCAAACCCTTCACTTCCCTCTTCCAGGCCCCCGGCTTCAGTATGCTGTATAAAAACCACCCTGTCGGCTGCCTGCGTAAGCTGGTTGATCAGAGAGACACATTTCTCGCGCTGATGACGCGGCGTCTCGAATACCCCGTTCTGCATATCAACCACCATAACCACACGCTTATCAGACATACCGTTCTCCGCAAGATTGAGTCGCACTGGTGCCTATCATAAGCCCGATGTCACAAAATGGGATCCAGGCCGCAAGTAAATTGTTCATATTTACCCATGGTTACGTTTTTCTCGCTATCGTTATGCAATTCGGGCCTTTGCAGCTTACCGATTAGTAGTATAAATACCCCTAACTTTCCTTATTTACTTGATGGATGCTTTTCGTTGAAACGTTGTCTGCTCTCTTTCGCCGCGCTATGTGCGGTGAGCTTTTCCACTGCCCAGGCAGCGCAGCCGCTGACGGCCCCGGTTTTAGCCTCTGATATCGCCGATCGCTACGCGAACCTGATCTATTACGGTAGCGGCGGGACGGGAATGGCGCTGGTGGTCATTGACGGTAACCAGCGCGTGTTTCGCAGCTTTGGTGAAACGCGCCCGGGGAATAACATTCACCCGCAGCTGGATTCGGTGATCCGTATTGCCTCCATCACCAAGCTGATGACCAGCGAAATGCTGGTGAAGCTTCTCGACCAGGGCGTGGTTAAACTCGACGACCCGCTCAGCAAATATGCACCACCCGGCGCTCGCGTCCCGACTTATCAGGGTGCCCCCATCAGACTGGTCAACCTGGCGACCCACACCAGTGCCCTGCCGCGAGAACAACCTGGCGGCGCGGCACATCGTCCCGTCTTTGTCTGGCCGACGCGCGAACAGCGCTGGAATTACCTGAGCACAGCGACGCTGAAAACCACGCCGGGTTCGCAGGCCGCCTATTCAAACCTCGCGTTTGATCTGCTGGCCGATGCGTTATCGACCGCTTCGGGTAAACCCTATCCTCAGCTGTTTGAAGAGCAGATTACCCGTCCGTTGGGGATGAAGGACACCACCTTTACCCCCTCCCCGGACCAGTGCCGTCGCCTGATGGTCGCTGAAAAAGGTGCCAGCCCGTGTAATAACACCCTGGCGGCGATCGGCAGCGGTGGTGTGTATTCAACGCCTGGCGACATGATGCGCTGGATGCAGCAGTTCCTCTCTTCGGATTTCTACTCTCGCACCCACCAGGCCGACCGCATGCAAACGCTGATTTATCAGCGTACCCAACTGACCCGCGTTATCGGTATGGACGTACCGGGTAAAGCCGACGCCCTCGGTTTGGGCTGGGTGTACATGGCGCCGAAAGACGGCCGCCCGGGCATTATTCAGAAAACCGGCGGCGGTGGCGGATTCATCACCTATATGGCGATGATCCCGCAGTCCAACGTAGGGGCGTTTGTGGTCGTTACCCGCTCGCCGAACACGCGCTTCGTCAACATGAGCGATGGCATCAATAATCTGGTTGCTGAGCTGAGCGCGAATAAAGCGCAGGTGCTGACGGCGTCTAACTGACCTAATAGTCCGCGGGCAGACGGTTGATGCTAACCAGTTTGCCCCGGCTCATCGTAATATAATTACCCTGCCGCAGCGCTGCCAGAACTTCCGCGACCACAGAGCGTGAGATCCCTGTGCTACGCTGAATATGATTCATAACGCCAATTTTTGAGCGCAGCGTTTCATCCCACTCGGCCATATTAATGAGCATGGCCCGGATCTGGCTGTAAGAATTATTCCCCACCAGTTGCATGTCACGTTTACCCAGATGATGGTTGATCCACGACAGCCAACAAAAGGCGTCCTGCCAGAGTGAGGCTTGCTGAAGCCGTTGATACAGTGAAGAGGCCGGTAAATAAAAACCTGAGCAATGTGAATGCGCCATCATCACATATTCCTGATGGCTATTATTTACCCACGCGCTTAAACCATAAATATAGGGTGCCCTCGCAATACCCACGAGAAGTTCATCTGACTTTCTGTGGATGGCAACGACGCCGGTTTGTATTACAAATGTGTATGGAACATCATCGTCATCATTATTGACGGTTGAAATTAATTTCTGTGGCGCGGTCTTAAAAGGGGTGCTGGCGACTTCCAGGCACTGTACGATCCGGCTTAATTCAGAAAGTGGCTTCGCATTAACATTCATGCAGACCTCAAGTCATCTGTATCTGTCGGTTCTCGATTATTTTTAATTGTTATATAAAAAAGCGGGGGAAATATTCCCCCGCTTTTTATATTTTACCAGGTATATTTCACACCCAGATTTGCACCCCAGTTCTGGTCAACGTCGCCGCCACCGAGATAAGTTGCATCAGTATATGCACTGAAGTTCTTCGTGAAGCTGAACTGTGTGCCCAGACCCACACGAACCGCGGAACCTTCAACACCGTTGTCGATGCTGTCGTCGTTCACATCAGCATTGTTGTCGGCATCGTCATACACGTAAGCCAGCTTGAAGTAAGGCGTCAACGCCTGCTCTCCGCCGTAATTGAAGGTATAACCCGCATCTACGCCAAGCTCATAACGCAGGCTGTCGTATGACTGCCCATCAATTCGCATGTCGTTGCTCAGCTGGTAATCATCCCCAGACTGGAACAGCCCGGATACCGCCGCGTAAGGCGTGATGTAGCCAGACAGGTTTGGTTTCCAGTCGTAGCCCAGTTTCATCCCAAATCCGACCGCATCGGTCGTGGTGTCACCGTCAACATACTGACCGTTGCTCATGGTAGCGGAGAGATCGTTGTTGAAGCGGGTGTAGCTCAGGGAGCTGTCGAGGAACAGATCGTTCATGAACTTCGCTGACGCGTAGACCATCGCAGTCTGACTGTCCTGATCAACCTGACCGGTACGATCGCTGATATCGCCCTTCGCGAAGCCTGCAGCACCACCGACGATCCATTTCGCATTGTTACCGTCAATCTGGGTATCCAGACCGACCATAATGCCGCTCACGTCCTGATCGTAGCTAACGTTGCCATTATCAGCGTCGAAGTTACCACCGAAGTAGCTCACCCACGCTCCGCCGTTATCCGCCAGGCCGTGGCGGCTGTTGGTCAGACGCGTGCCGACGGTATCCTGCTGCAGGTTCCAGATGTTGCTGTTAGCAGACGGGATGCTCAGCGCCATGTTGGCATAGTCAGTCAGCTCTTTCTGCTGCAGAACAACGGTGTCACCTTTCTGCTGCGCCTGATAGGTGTAGGCACCTAAATCCGCTTTATTCGCGGCAGTAAAGCTGGCTGTGGTATCCGCGTTATTGTCATAGATGCGGACGATCTCTTTGTTTTTGTAATCGGCAACGGAACCGGCACCGGTCGCATCATCGATGCGCACTTTGTAGTTACCTGCAACGTCACCGTTCACTGACAGATGGCCATCAGAATTAATCGCCACAACGCCGTAGTCGTAATCGGCATTGTACTTATCGTTGGTGATATAGCGCGCGTTGTTCAGATCGCTGTTCAGCACGTAATCGCGGCTGGCCACGTTCAGCGCGCCGCCGTCGGTCAGCACCATGTTGTGCGTATCAACCTGACCCATACCCAGCGCCAGCTCGGCACCGTTGTCTACGGTAATGGTGTTGGCATACAGCTCAGCGGTCTCTTCAGTCAGCGCTGCACGGCTGTAGCTGTCCAGGTACAGGCTGTCGGTCGCGACCGCGCCGCTGTCACCGATATTCAGCGTTGAAGCATTGGTCAGCGTGATGGTGTCCGCCAGCAGGCCAGAGTTTTCAACATTGACCTGCGACTGATTATTCACCGTCAGCGCGTCGATGTTGGAGACTTTACGGGTATCCCACTCGGAACCGTTATCCAGCGCCACGTTGAACAGACCGCTCTGATAAACCTCTTCACCCGCAACGTGACCGTTGCTGTCGAAGGTGGAACCCGGCCAGATGCTGTTTGGAGACAGGGCACTCCAGTCAACGTCGCTGTAACCTTCACCGTACATTTGTGCGGTGCCGATGGCTTCAACGCTGGACTGCGCTGCACCCACCCACTTGCTGCCGTTAGTCAGAGTGACATCCAGTGTATCGGTACCGTCCCAGCCGTTGGTGGTTGGGTTATACACACCGTCATCGGTGGTATCGGTTGCCGGGTCGCCATTCTCGTAGAAGTTGTTATCGAAGGTACTGGAGAACAGGATGTCACCTGTAACGGTGGAGTGATCGAACGTCGCTGTCGTCTGCATCGCGTTGTCAGACGCGCTGGCAGCCACGATCAGCGCCGCGTCATCCGCCGCCGTCGCGTTGGTTTCACCGTAGTCGCTCGGCTTGGCCGTTTGACCATAGAAACCGCTAGTGCCCAGATCGCTGTATGCGCCGGAGGTCAGCACGGAGTCTTTCACCACCAGGGTATCGGTAAAGATGTTGCTGCTATTGGCAACGCCTTCCACACCGTCATACGGGGTATTATCCAGCTCCTGGTAACCCTGCGTCAGCGTGATGCCGGCAACGTGGGAGTTGTTCTGAATAACGATATCAGACTCAACATCCAGCGTAATCGCGTTACCCAGAGCATAGGTATCCTGATAATGGGTTTCGGTGGTGTCACCATTCACAACGTCATAAGCATAATGCTCGTAGGTGTCATTGATGGTGCTGTTATCTACCGTCAGGCTGAAGCGGTCATACTGCGTATGTGCTGTACCATCAGTTTCCGTGCCATCTTCACACGTCGTGGTCATACACTCAGACGTGATCATGCCGTTGATGGTGCTGTTGGAAATACTCAACGCATTCGCCCGACCATTAACGCCATCATCCAGATAGTATGTTGAAATAACACCGTTTACTGTGGATTTGTTAATCACCGGATAAATATCACCATCATGGGTGGCATCCGAGTAATCCCAGTCTGCATAACCATAATACCAGGGGGTAGAGGCGGTATTATCATATCCAAACGTATTATACGTCGTGCCGGAAATATCCTTCGCATTAGCCTGAGAAGCGATAGCCAGGGTGCAGGCTAATGCAAGTTGAGATACAACCAGTTTCTTTTTCCATGTTTGCATTGGATCATCCCTCCTCAGGGACGTAAGCAAGTTTGTCCGTCAAATCATTTTGCAATGTTTAATTGCGGAGGGAATTATGCAATTTCATTTCTAAAAGGTTCAATGAATGATTCAATTAAGTCCGTATCCAGACAACTCACGTCTAAAAAACGGAACAATAACAATCATTGTGAATAAATATTATAAAATCAGCAAATTACAACCTTATTTTATTGATCGAGATAATATAATAAAAAATAATAGATCATTTATAATTATACCTTCCATTCAATTCAAAACTGCCGCCAATATTTCACGCTCCCTAAAAAGCCATCATTCATTCTATAATAGAGACATTTGATGCGGCTTGTTTTGGCGCATTTCGCAAAATCAAAATGCCCAATTTCGTAAAACACCCCTCTTCACTTTCATGTACACTGGTCTTCTTTGTTCCACAAACATCAGGCATACCATGACCGATTTAATTGCACGTCCCCGCCGCCTGCGCAAGTCACCTGCACTGCGCGCTATGTTTGAAGAGACAACCCTGACCTTAAACGATCTGGTGTTGCCGATTTTTGTCGAAGAAGAGATCGATGACTACAAAGCCATCGAGGCGATGCCGGGCGTGATGCGCATTCCGGAAAAACATCTGGCGCGTGAGATCGAGCGCATAGCCAACGCGGGGATCCGCTCGGTGATGACTTTCGGCATCTCTCACCACACCGACGCCACCGGCAGCGACGCGTGGAAAGAAGATGGCCTCGTCGCCCGCATGTCCCGCATCTGCAAAGAGACCGTGCCGGAAATGGTGGTAATGTCCGACACCTGCTTCTGCGAATACACGTCTCACGGCCACTGCGGCGTGCTGTGCGATCACGGCGTGGACAACGATGCCACCCTGCTGAATCTTGGCAAACAGGCGGTCGTCGCTGCCGCTGCAGGTGCGGACTTTATCGCCCCATCTGCGGCGATGGACGGACAGGTTCAGGCGATCCGTCAGGCGCTGGACGCGGCAGGCTTTACCGACACCGCTATCATGTCCTACTCCACCAAATTCGCCTCCTCCTTCTACGGCCCGTTCCGTGAAGCGGCGGGCACGGCGCTGAAAGGCGATCGTAAAACCTATCAGATGAACCCGCTGAACCGTCGGGAAGCGATTCGTGAATCCCTGCTGGATGAAGCCCAGGGCGCAGACTGCCTAATGGTGAAACCAGCGGGCGCGTACCTCGACATCCTGCGCGACATCCGCGAGCGCACCGAGCTGCCGCTGGGCGCTTACCAGGTCAGTGGCGAGTACGCGATGATCAAATTCGCCGCGCTGGCAGGGGCGATTGACGAAGAGAAAGTGGTCCTCGAAAGCCTGGGCGCGATCAAACGCGCGGGTGCGGACCTGATCTTCAGCTACTTCGCGCTGGATCTGGCTGAGAAGAAAATCCTCCGCTAATCTTCACCAAACTGCAATACAACCGACATCTGCTCCTTCTACTGTCTTCGCAAGACGGCAGGAGGAGTAACCATGTTTAGCCTCGATAGCGTTCTCGACGATCTTTGGCCTCAGGCGAGGCCTGCACCCTGGCAAAAAAGTCTGCTAAAAAGACTGTTTTACGAAGACGAATTTCAGCAATTTGCCGCAGCCCACCGCCACCTGAAAGGGCTGGATATGGTGGAGCAAGTTCTGGAACACCTTGATATTCTCTGCACCGTTTCCGCCCGCGATCTCGAACAAATCCCCGAACATGGCCCGCTGGTCATTATTGCCAACCACCCGACGGGTACGCTGGACGGGCTGGCGCTGATGTACGCCGTCTCCCGCGTGCGACGCGATGTTAAAGTCGTGACCAACCGGATGCTGAGTCACCTTGAGCCCCTCAGTTCGCTGTTTATTCCGGTGGACAATATGGGCGGCAGGACGGCGAAAACATCCCTGGTTCAGATGGAACAGCATCTGCAGAACGCAGGCGTGCTGATCTTCTTCCCGGCGGGAGAAGTTTCCCGCCCGACGCGAAAAGGCGTTCGCGATAAAAAGTGGCACTCAGGCTTTATCAAACTCGCCAGCAAGCTGCGCACCCCGCTGCTGCCGGTGCATATTCAGGCGCATAACAGCCTGCTCTTTTATGCCAGCACGCTGGTGTCGCCGACGCTGTCCTTGCTGCTGCTGATGCAGCAGATGTTCCGCCGACGCCATAGCCAGCTGCCGATTAAAATCGGCCAGCAGATTGCGTGGCATCACTGGCATAGCGCCACCCTTTCGTCGCGTGAGATGGCCGAGCAGTGCCGTCAGCACGTGATGCGTCTTGGCAAGGGAGTGCCTGGCGTCTTTAAAACCCAGTGCGCCATTGCCCGTCCCGAAGACCGGGCTACGCTGAGGCGTGAACTGGCGCAGGCCGAGTGCCTGGGGAAAACCAGCGACGGCAAAACCATCTACCTGTGGCAGCGCAACGGGCAAGAAGAGGCTCCTCTGCTGCGCGAACTGGGCCGCCTGCGCGAGATTGCCTTTCGCGCCGTGGAGGAAGGGAGCGGCAAACGCCGGGACACGGACAGCTATGATGACGATTATCTGCACCTGATCCTCTGGGATGAAGAGGATCTGGAGATCGTCGGCGCGTATCGCTTTATGCCGACCGCAAAACAGGTTGAACGTCGCGGTCTGGAAGGGTTGTACAGCTATAGCCTGTTCCACTACGACGACAAAATGCAGGACGTGCTGGAACACGGTATTGAACTGGGGCGCAGCTTCATTCAGCCGCGCTACTGGGGACGCCGCGGCCTGGATTATTTATGGTCCGGGATTGGGGCTTATCTGGCGCGTTATCCGCACTACCGCTACCTGTTTGGTCCGGTCTCCATCTCCGGCGGTTTACCGCCTGCGGCGCGGGATCTTCTGGTGGCCTTTTACCGGCTCTGGTTCCCGGCAAGCCATCCGTTAGCGGCCTCACGACAGCCCTACCCGGCGTCGTTACCGGACGTGCTGGCTCAGTTTGGCGGCGTGGATTACGTGGATGACCTGACGAAGCTGAAATCCCTGCTCGGCAATCTGGGCTGCGGCATTCCGCCGCTCTACAAGCAATATTCCGAACTCTGTGAACCCGGCGGCGTACAGTTTATTGATTTCGGCAGCGACCCGGCGTTCAACAACTGCGTCGACGGGCTGGTGCTGGTGGATTTGTGTTACCTGAAGGCAAACCGCTATCAGCGGTATATTGAGGCGCACCTTTAAATGTGCGGTTTTTCGTAGGCCGGGCAAGCGCAGCGCCACCCGGCAAGAACGGTGCACAATTGCCGGGTGGCGGCTACGCCTTACCCGGCCTACGGGTGCGACGGTTCAAGGACGGTAATACGGCTTATCCCCCAAAATCGTCGCACGCTGCATAATTCGGCGCTGCGGAAGATAGTCCGCATTGGCATAGTGCTGCGTTACGCGGTTATCCCAGATCGCCAGGTCGTTCTCCTGCCAGCGCCAGCGCACCTGAAACTCCGGCTTGGTGATATGCGCGAAGAGGAATCCCAGCAGCGCCTCACTCTCTTTCTCGGATACGTCCACAATGCGCGTTGTGAACCCTTCGTTCACGAACAGCGCCTGCTTGCCCGTGACCGGATGGGTACGCACCACCGGGTGCAGCAGCGGAGGATGCTTCGCAACCGCCTCCTGCCAGCGCTGATGTTCCTCTTCCGTTTTCCGGTACTTGTATTCCTGGAACGATTTTTTGAAGTCGTGCTCCGCCCGCAGCCCGCTCAGCAGCGTCCGGAACGGCGCGGAGAGCGCCTCATACGCCGCAATCCCGCTGGTCCACAGCGTATCGCCGCCGGTTTCCGGCAGCAGCTTCGCCGCCAGAATGGCCCCGGCGGGCGGCGTCTCGATAAAGGTCACGTCGGTGTGCCAGTTGTCGTTATCCGGCGGGTTATCGTTGTGGGTGTCCAGAACGATAATCTCCTCCACCCCTTCCGCATGCGGATAGACGGGGTGGATATGCAGATCGCCAAAGCGCAGGGCCAGCGCGCGCTGCTGCTGCGGGGTGATCGCCTGTTCGCGCAAGAATACGACCTGATGACGCAGCACCGCGTGGTACAGCTGCTCGAACTGGTTATCACTCAGCGGACGGGTCACATCCAGGCCCGACACCTGCGCGCCAATGTACGGCCCCAGCGGGGTAATCGTCAGACGTTCACTCATTGTATTTCTCCATGCCAGGGCGTCAGGCGGCGCTGTAACGCGCGCAGCCCCAGTTCTAATCCAAAGGCGATCGCGGCGATCACCGCGATCCCTGCCAGTACCACGTCAGTCGCCAGGAACTCTCCCGCCGACTGCACCATAAACCCAAGGCCGCGCGTGGCTGCAATCAGCTCTGCCGCCACCAGCGTGGACCAGCCCACGCCGAGGCCGATGCGCAGCCCGGTTAAAATCTCCGGCAGCGCGCCCGGTAAAATCACGAACAGCAGCACCTGCGTGCGGCTGGCACCCAGCGACTGCGCCGCGCGGATCCGCACCTGCTGGGCGCTCTTCACGCCCGCCAGCGCCGACATGGCAACCGGGGCGAAAATCGCCAGATAAATCAGCAGGATTTTTGACGTTTCACCGATGCCGAACCAGATAACCATCAGCGGCAGATAGGCCAGCGGTGGCACCGGACGGTAAAGCTCAATCAGCGGGTCGAGTATGCCGCGCACCGTCGGACTCAGCCCCATCGCGATCCCGACCGGAATCCCGATAATTACCGCCGCCAGCAGCGCCACCAGAATACGCGCCAGACTTGCACCTAAGTGCTGCCAGAGCGTGGCATCCATAAAGCCCTGAGGCCCGGCGATGCTAATGAGTTTGGCCAGCACCTGTCCCGGCGGCGGCAGAAACAGCGGGCTGACCCACTGCTGGGCAGCAACCGCCCACCACACCGCCAGTAAGACCAGCAGCGTGCCAACGCTCAGCGTGATTTGGCGCGAGAACGGCCAGCGCAGTGCGAGGCGCGTACGGCGCGTTTTTTCACTGAAGACGATGCTCATGAGAAAGCCTCCCGTTGTTCAAACACGCGGCTTAAGACATATTCACGCTGTTCGATAAACAGCGGATCGGATTTGATGCTGCGCACGGGTTCTCCCGCGACGTAGCGGCGGGCGAAATCCAGCGGCAAACGCTCCAGCACGCGGCCCGGCCCCGGCGAGAGCAGCACCAGTTCCGTCGCCATAAACACCGCCTCTTCGATATCGTGGGTAATCAACAGCACCTGCTTGCCCGTCTCATGCCACAGGCGCAGCAGCAGGGTTTGCATCTGCTCGCGGGTGAAGGCATCCAGCGCCCCGAACGGCTCGTCCAACAGCAACAGCTGCGGATTTGCGGCCAGCGCGCGGGCAATCCCGACGCGCTGCCGCTGGCCGCCGGAAAGCTGCCAGATAAAGCGTTTTTCCGCCCCTTCCAGCCCCACTTTTTTCAGCATCGCCCGCGCCGTTTCCAGCCGCTGTTCACGATTAACACCCGCCAGCTGCAGCCCAAACGCCACGTTTTCCTGCACGTTGCGCCAGGGGAGCAGCCCTTCATTCTGGAAGACCACGCCGCGCTCGGCGCCCGGGCCTTCCACCTTTTTGCCTTCCAGTTGAATGGTGCCATGCTGATAAGGGACAAACCCGGCGATCAGATTCAGCAGCGTGGTTTTTCCGCACCCTGACGGGCCCAGCACCACCAGCAGCTCACCGCTGTCCAGCGTCAGGTTGATCTCCTCCAGCGCGGGTTTACCACCGTAATCGGCGTACAGGTTCGTAATATTCAGCATGGCGGACTCCTTATTTCACAAAACGATCGGTCACGTACTGGCTGTAATCCGCTGCCACCGCAGGCACTTTGCCCTGCTCTTTCAGGAAGGTGGCGGTATCAACAATCGCTTTGTTCACCGGCCCGGTCAGCTGCTGCACCTGCTGCGCAGGCGTCAGATAGGTATTGCCTTTCACCAGTCCCGGCACGTCCGCCTCCGGCACGCCGCTCAGGCGGGAGAGTTTTTCCAGGTTGGCGGGCTGCTTCAGCCATTCATCCGGGTTACTGATGTACGGCTGCTGGGCGTCAATCGCGCTTTTCGCAAAGGCTTTCACCACCTCAGGATGTTTCTCGGCAAAGTCTTTGCGCACGACCCACACGTCGAGGGTTGGCGCGCCCCACTGGCCCACTTTTTCAGAGTCGGTCAGCACGGTGCCGTCTTTTTCCAGCTCGTTCACCGCCGGTGCCCACACGTAGGCCCCGTCAATGTCGCCGCGCTGCCAGGCGGCGATAATCGCCGGCGGCTGCAGGTTGAGAATTTGTACCTGACCCGGCTTGATGCCCCAGTGTTTCAGCGCCGCCAGCAGGCTGTAGTGCGTAGTTGAAATGAACGGCACGGCGATGCGTTTGCCGATCAGATCTTCCGGTTTGGTGATGTTTTTCTTCACCACCAGCGCTTCAGAGTTACCGAGCTGTGAGGCGAGCAGGAACACCTCAATCGGCACCTGCTGGCTGGCCGCCACCGCCAGCGGACTGGATCCGATATTGCCGATCTGCACGTCGCCGGAGGCTAACGCACGCACGACGGATGCCCCGCTGTCGAACTTGCGCCAGTCGACTTTCGCGCCGCTCTCTTTGGCAAAGGTGTTGTCCGCCTGCGCGACTTTCGCCGGTTCCGCAGAGGTTTGATACGCAACGGTGACGTCTACCGCCTGCGCCTGAAAAGCCCACAGCGCCAGTGCGCCGAGTAATGTGATTCGCGATGAAATTGCCATATTGCCTGCTCCCCTTGTTGTTATGAGGGCAGTATTTCCGGCGCGGGAATTTTGATAAAGGAATAAAAAGGTATCGCTCATTCCGAATCGTTTTTAGAAAAAAACCGGCAAAGGATAGTTAAAAAGTGGGCTGTGGCTTTATTGCAATTTTGTTACATCGGTTACATAACCGCAGCCGCAGGATTGCCAGCCCGCCGGCAACGGGCATCATAGGTCAACGAATGAGCAAAAGGTGTCGAGATGATTAAAGTGGTGCTGGTGGACGATCACGTGGTGGTGCGTTCCGGTTTCGCCCAGCTGTTAAATCTGGAAGAGGATGTGATCGTTGAGGGCCAGTTTAGCAGCGCGGCGGAGGCGTGGCCCGCCCTGTCGCGCAACGATATCGACGTGGCGGTGATGGACGTCGCGATGCCGGACGAAAACGGTCTTAGCCTGCTCAAGCGCCTGCGCCTGCAGCGACCAACGTTTCGCGCCATCATCCTGAGCATCTACGACACACCGGCCTTTGTGCAAAGTGCCCTCGACGCGGGTGCAAGCGGCTATCTGACCAAGCGCTGCGGCCCGGAGGAGCTGGTGCAGGCCGTGCGCGCCGTCGGCATGGGCGGGCATTACCTGTGCGCCGATGCGATAAAAGCGCTGCGCGGCGGCGAGCCGATGCCAAAAGCGCTTGAGGCGCTCACTCCGCGCGAGCGCGAAGTGTTTGAGCTGCTGGTGAAAGGCGAAAGCGTGAAGGAAATTGCCTATACGCTTTCGCTGAGCCACAAGACGGTACACGTCCACCGTGCCAACGTGCTGGGCAAGCTCCAGTGCAACAGCACTATCGATCTGGTGCATTTCGCGCTGGATAACCAGCTGCTGACGGGCCACTGATGCGGCGCGCAGTCCGGCATCTGATCCTTTCTCTGTTCATTATGCTGGCCTGGGGCACCGGCTGGCTAATGCTGTGGACGCTGAGCTTCTACCTTACCCACAACGGCCAGCAGGCGGTGCTGTTTCTGCCGCAGGGGGTGTGGCTGGCGCTGATGATTTTACTTTCCCGCCGCTACTGGCCCGCATTAGTTCTTCCCCCCCTTGCCGCCATTCTGTGGCTGCACGGTGAGCAGCTCCTCACGCGGTATCTGATGCTGGCCGTACCGCTTATCGGCATCGTCAGCGCCTGGCTGGCGCAGCGGTACTGGCATCGCTTCCCGCTCTACTGGCAGCGGCTGTCGACGCTGATTGCGGCGGTGACGGTGAATGCCCTGCTGCAAACCTTGCTCCTGTCGCCCTTTCTGGACAGCCCGGCCACGCTGCTTTTGCTCGGCTCCTTTACCGGTGGCGTACTGCTTACGCCGTTCGTCTATCTGGTCTTCGAATTTTTACGCCAGCAGCATCGTTACCATCTGCTGGGGCTGGACACCAGCAATCCGCCGCTGCGCACCTCGCTGATTATCTGGTGCAGCCTGTTTTTCATTATCGGCATCGGCACGCAGATGGTGCTCTCCCCGGCGCTGGAGCGGCTGCTGCTGATTGTCGTGTTCCTGCCCAACGTGGTGATGGCGTGGAAATTCGGCTGGCAGGGCGGTGTCCTTTCCGGGCTGCTCGGCAGCATGATGATCACCATTGCCCGCCAGGTGGGCGTCGGGTTTAGCGACCTTCTCGAACTGGAAATTTTTCTCTCTACCCAGTCGCTGCTGGGGATTGGCCTGGGGATCGCCATCAGCCGCCAGCAGCATCTGGCGATGAACCTCGAACGCTATCGCCATCGGCTTGAGAATGAACTTCAGGCCAGACGGGCGCTGGCGGAAAAACTGATCCATTCCGAAGAGGACACCCGCAAGCAGCTGGCGCGCGAGCTTCACGACGAAATCGGCCAGAACATCACCGCTATCCAGATCCAGTCTCAGCTGGTGAAGCGGGCGAGCGATACGCCGCTCGCCATTGAGGCCGCCGGACAGATCAACGACCTCGCGCGGCGTATTCACCACTCCACGCGCCAGCTGCTGCGCCAGCTCCGCCCACCCGTGCTGGACGAGCTGTCGCTCCAGGAGGCTCTGCACCACCTGGTCAACGAGTTCGCCTTTGCTGAACGCGGGATCCGCTGCCGTTTTGATTACCGGCTTCCCACGCCGCCGGAGAGCGAAACCCTGGTCTTCACCCTGTATCGCCTGCTCCAGGAGCTGCTCAACAACGTCTGCAAACACGCCAACGCCAGCGAAGTCACGATTCTGCTCTGCCAGCGTCACGCGCGGCTCTACCTCGAGGTGCACGATAACGGCAGCGGCATCAGCCCGCAGCAGCAGCCCGGCTTCGGCATTCAGGGCATGCGCGAACGCGTCTCGGCGCTCGGCGGCGAACTGACGCTGGAATCCCGTCTCGGGACGCGCGTAATTGTTAACCTGCCCACAAATTTGCAACAAACGCCGCTCTGACCAGGAAAAAGTCTTAGTCACTCCAGACTTTGTCTCATCCCATTTATGCCGCACTTCCCTACAGTCATCTCAAACGGAGAACGCCATGCACGCACTGTCTGCTGAAGAGGTTTCACAACGTTACCGGGCGCTGCGCCCCAGGCTGCTCCTTTGTATGGTGATTGGCTACGCCGCGTTTTACCTGACGCGAAAAAGTCTGAACACTGTTTTACCCGCGCTGCAGCTGGATTTGGGGCTCAGCAAGGGCGATATCGGGCTTATCGGCTCGCTGTTTTATCTCAGCTACGGGCTGTCCAAATTTGCCGCCGGGCTCTGGCACGACAGCCACGGACAGCGCGCCTTTATGGGCATCGGGCTGCTGGCAACGGGCGTGCTGAACGTGCTGTTCAGCTTTAGCGATGCGTTCCCGCTGCTGCTGTTTATCTGGACGCTGAACGGCTTCTTTCAGGGCTGGGGCTGGCCGCCCTGCGCCAGGCTGCTGACCCACTGGTATTCGCGTAACGAGCGCGGCTTCTGGTGGGGTTGCTGGAATACCTCCATCAATATCGGTGGCGCGATTATTCCGTTGATTTGCGCCGTTGCCGCCCACCGATGGGGCTGGCAGGCGGCGATGCTGACACCGGGGATCATCAGCATCGTGCTCGGCCTGTGGCTGACCACACAGCTGCGGGGCACACCGCAGGAAGAGGGTCTGCCCACGGTCGGGGAGTGGCGGAGCGATCCGCTGGAGCTGCGCCAGCAGCAGCAAAGCCCGCCAATGGGGCTATGGCAGATGTTGCGCACCACCATGCTGCAAAACCCGATGATCTGGCTGCTCGGGGCGTCGTATGTGCTGGTGTATCTCATCCGCATCGCCCTGAACGACTGGGGCAATATCTGGCTGGCGGAGAGCCACGGCGTGAACCTGCTCAGCGCCAACGCCACGGTGATGCTGTTCGAAGTGGGCGGCTTACTGGGCGCATTGTTTGCTGGATGGGGGTCAGACCTGCTGTTCAGCGGCCAGCGTGCACCGATGATTTTGCTGTTCACGCTGGGGCTGATGGTGTCTGTCGCCGCGCTGTGGCTGGCACCGGTTCACCACTATGCCCTGCTGGCGATGTGCTTTTTTACGGTCGGATTTTTCGTCTTCGGTCCGCAGATGCTCATTGGCCTTGCCGCCGTTGAGTGTGGACACAAACAGGCGGCAGGCTCGATTACCGGCTTTCTGGGCGTATTTGCCTATCTGGGCGCCTCGCTGGCCGGGTGGCCTTTGTCGCAGGTGATTGAACGCTACGGCTGGTCGGGGATGTTCAGTTTGCTCTCGATTGCCGCCGTCCTGATGGGTTTATTACTGATGCCCTTGCTGATGGCGGGCATCACCGCTTCTCGCAGTCACATAACGTCATAAAAAGGGCTGAATAATGAAAACAACGCTTCTCTCTACCCTCATTGCTTCCGGGATCGCGCTGGCTACCTTAACCGGTGCCGCACAGGCCAAAGGCCGTCTGGTGGTGTACTGCAGCGCCACCAACGAAATGTGCGAAGTCGAAACCAAAGCGTTCGGTGAAAAGTACGATGTTAAAACCTCGTTTATCCGCAACGGCTCCGGCAGCACGCTGGCGAAGGTGGATGCCGAGAAGAAAAACCCACAGGCCGATGTCTGGTACGGCGGCACGCTGGATCCGCAGTCCCAGGCCGGTGAGATGGGGCTACTCCAGCCCTATAAATCGAAAAACCTGGAACAGATCATGGAGAAATTCCGCGATCCGGCCAAGGTGAAGGGCAACCTCTCCTCGGCGGTCTACGTCGGGATCTTAGGTTTTGGCGTCAACACCCAGCGCCTGAAAGAGAAAAACCTGCCGGTCCCCAAATGCTGGAAGGATCTGACCAAACCGGAATACAAGGGCGAGATCCAGATCGCCGATCCGCAAAGCTCCGGTACCGCCTATACCGCGCTGGCAACCTTCGTCCAGCTGTGGGGGGAAGACCAGGCCTTCGACTACCTGAAACAGCTGAACGGCAACGTGTCTCAGTACACCAAATCCGGCATTGCCCCGGCACGTAACGCCGCGCGCGGTGAAACCGCCATCGGCATCGGCTTCCTGCACGACTACTCGCTGGAAAAAGAGCAGGGTGCGCCGCTGGAGCTGATCTCTCCGTGCGAAGGCACCGGGTATGAAATTGGCGGCGTGAGCATTCTGAAGGGCGCGCGCAACGAAGAGAACGCGAAGCTGTTCGTGGACTGGGTGCTCTCCAAAGAAGCGCAGGAGCTGGCGTGGAAGAAGGGCAAATCCTACCAAATCCTGACCAACACCACGGCGGAAACTTCGCCGAACTCGCTCAAGCTCGATGACCTGAAGCTCATCAGCTATGACATGGACAAGTACGGCTCCACGGACGTGCGTAAAGCGCTGATCAATAAATGGGTCAGCGACGTGAAGATGGGTAAATAAGCTCACTACTGCGGTAATTGCCGGGTGGCGCTACGCTTACCCGGCCTACAATTTCCTTAACACCCGGAATTGCTATGTCACAGACACTCGCTCTTCATCCCGTGAAAAAACGGGATGCGGTCTTCCTTTGGGTTTTCGTTGGCTGGCTGGCCTTTGTCCTGCTGCCGAGCTGGAGCCTGGATTATGGCCTGCTGGAATCCACCGGGGACGAGATCCTCGATGCCTACAGCTGGTCGCACTTCAACATCAGCTGGCTGTGGTATCTGCTCCCCACCCTGCTGCTGGTGCGCCCGTTTAACGAAGCAAAGCGCGAGCAGCGCAGCCGCCACTATCTTGACGCGGGCTGGGCGTTGCTGTGTATGGCGTTCGTGGTCATTAGCGCCACCGTGGAAGGACGCGGTTTAGGCTATGCCACCATCGTGCTGTTTGTCGCCCTGGGCGCCATCATGACGCTGGCCCTCACCCGCCTGGAGTGGCTGGGCGGCGATCGCTTTGTGATTGGCTCGCTGATCGCTATCGTCGCGCTGATCGGCATCTTTATCGTCTGGCCGAGCATCGCCATCTTTATTCCGATGTTCACCAACGACGCAGGTGAATTCGCCCCGCTGGCCTTTATGAACGTGCTGTCGCAGGCGCACATTATCCAGGTCATCATCAACTCGATTCTGCTGTCGATAGCCGTCGGGATCGGCTGCACCTTCTTTGGCCTGGTGCTGGCGATCTACACCACGCGCATCGCTAAACGCAGCGCCATCATTGGCCGTATCTTCTCGATTCTCCCCATCGTGACCCCGCCGTTTGTGGTGGGGTTGGGCGTTACGCTGATGATGGGGCGCTCCGGCTATATTACCGAGCTGATGGTGGACTGGTTTGGGTTAACCAATACCAACTGGCTGTACGGCTTCACCGGCATCTGGCTGGCGCAGGTGCTGGCCTTCACGCCGATGGCCTTTATGATCCTCGACGGCGCGATCAAAACCATCCACCCGTCGCTGGAAGAGGCCTCGTACACCCTGCGCGCCAGCCGCTGGCAGACCTTTAACGGCGTCTTCGTGCCGCTGCTGAAACCGGCGCTGGCGAATGCGTTCTTAATCGTGATTGTGCAGTCGCTGGCCGACTTCAGTAACCCGCTGGTGCTGGGCGGGAACTTCGACGTGCTGGCCACGCAGATCTACTTCTACATTACCGGCTCACAGCTGGATTATCAGGCAGCGAGTACCCTTGGGGCCTTCCTGCTGCTGTTCTCGCTGCTGGTGTTCTGCATCCAGTACATGTGGATCGGCAAGCGCTCCTACGTCACCGTGTCCGGTAAATCGTACCGCGGCGACGTGCAGCCGCTGCCGGTGACGCTGGTGTGGAGCGTGATCGCCCTGCTGGCGGTGTGGATCGCCTTTAACGCCCTGCTCTACGGCAGCATTTTCTACGGCAGCTTTACCGTCAACTGGGGCGTGGATTACACCCTGACGCTGGATAACTTTATCAAGCTGTTCGGCCAGGGGATGAGCGACGGCGCGTGGCCTTCGCTGCTCGATACTCTGCTCTACGCCGGGATTGCCGCGCCGATCACCGCCGCCTTCGGCCTGCTGATTGCCTGGGTTGTGGTGCGCCAGCAGTTCCGGGGTAAAAAGACCATCGAGTTCACCACCATGCTGTGCTTTGCCGTACCGGGTACCGTGGCGGGCGTGTCGTACATTCTGGCGTTTAACAGCGCGCCGGTGTACCTCACGGGCACCGCCGCCATCGTGATTATCTCCATGGTAATGCGTAACGTGCCGGTGGGGATTCGCGCCGGGATCGCGGGATTAGGGCAGATCGACAAGTCGCTGGACGAGGCCTCGCTCAGCCTGCGTGCCGGAAGCCTGCGCACCATCACCCACATCCTGCTGCCGCTGCTGCGTCCGGCCATTTTATCGGCGCTGATTTACAGCTTTGTGCGCGCCATTACCACCGTCAGCGCCATTGTGTTCCTCGTCACGCCGGACACCCGCGTGGCAACGGCCTACATTCTGAACCGCGTGGAAGACGGCGAATACGGCGTGGCGATTGCCTACGGCTCGATCCTGATTGTGGTCATGCTGGCGATCATTTTCCTCTTTGACTGGCTGATCGGCGAGGCGCGTATCGCCCGTTCAAAAGCCAAAAACCAGGCGTAACACTATGACTGAGAAACATTTTGTTGAACTGCGCAACGTGACCAAACGCTTTGGCGCAAACACGGTAATTGAAAACATCAACCTGGCGATCCCGCAGGGACAAATGGTAACGCTGCTCGGCCCGTCCGGCTGCGGTAAAACCACCGTGCTGCGCCTGGTTGCCGGGCTGGAAAAACCGACCGAAGGGCAGATTTACATCGATGGTGAGGATGTGACCCACCGCTCCATTCAGCAGCGCGATATCTGTATGGTGTTCCAGTCCTACGCGCTCTTCCCGCATATGTCGCTGGGCGAGAACGTGGGCTACGGTCTGAAGATGCTGGGCGTTTCGCGCGCAGAGATAAAAACGCGGGTCAAAGAAGCCCTGGCGATGGTTGACCTGGAGGGGTTTGAAGATCGCTACGTGGATCAGATTTCCGGCGGCCAGCAGCAGCGCGTGGCGCTGGCCCGCGCTCTGATCCTCAAACCCAAAGTGTTGCTGTTCGATGAACCGCTGAGCAACCTCGATGCGAACCTCAGGCGCAGCATGCGGGACAAAATCCGCGAGCTGCAAAAGCAGTTCAACATCACCTCGCTGTACGTGACGCACGATCAAAGCGAGGCGTTTGCGGTCTCCGACACCGTGCTGGTGATGAACAAGGGCAATATCATGCAGATTGGCTCGCCTCAGGATTTGTATCGGCAGCCGGCGTCTCGCTTTATGGCGAGTTTTATGGGTGATGCCAACCTCTTCCCGGCTCGCTTCAGCGAGGATGCTGTGGAAATCCACGGCTATCGTCTGCCGCGTCCGCTGCACTTTGCTACGCAGGGCGAAGGCACCGTCGGCGTGCGTCCGGAGGCGATTACGCTCAGCCAGCACGGCGAGGCGAGCCAGCGCTGCACTATCCGCCACGTCGCCTATATGGGGCCGCAGTATGAGGTGATTGTCGACTGGCATGGACAGGAGATTTTACTGCAGGTGAACGCCACGCGCCTGCAGCCGGACGTGGGCGATGCGTACTATCTTGAGATCCACCCGTACGGGATGTTTGTACTGGCGGAGGCGGCATGATGTGTGCCGGGTGAGGCGCAGCCGCCACCCGGCAAAAGACTCAGCGCTGCGCGTTCAGCTCAGCAATATCTTTCGGCGTGGTGCGACAGCACCCGCCAATCAGCTTCGCCCCGGCAGCCAGCCACTGCGGCAGATACCCTGCCAGCGTCTCGCACGCTTCACCGTGGTGGTGCCAGGTTTTGGTTACCGCGTCATAGTGCTCGCCCGAGTTCGGGTAGACCACCAGCGGCAGCGCCGTCAGGCTTTGCAGATGCTTCAGCGCCGCGGTGGTGTTTTCCAGGGCGATGCAGTTAATGCCCAGGGCAACAATGTGCGGAGAATTCGCCAGTACGCTGACCACCTCACGCAGCGGCGTACCGTCGCTCAGGTGCTCGCTGTCGCGTAAGGTGAACGAGAACCACGCCCGGGCGCGGGGATATTCAGACAGCAACGCCGCCAGGGCCTTAATCTCCTCAAAGGACGGTAGGGTTTCGCAGGCCAGCAGGTCAGCGCCCGCATCCAGCAGCGCTTCCACGCGAGGACGATGGAAGGTAGTGAATTCTTGCGCACTGCGCACGTAGTCGCCGCGATACTCTGAGCCATCCGCCAGATAGGCTCCGTATGGCCCGACAGATCCCGCCACCAGCAGCGTGCCCGCATGCGGATTTTCAGCCAGATACGCTTCGCGCGCCTTACGCGCCAGCTCCACGCTTTTACCGATCAGCGCGCGGGACTGCGCCTCGTCCAGACCGCGCGCGGAAAAGCCCGCAGGCGTGGCCTGATAGCTGGCGGTGATCGCCACCTGCGCACCCGCGCGGTAGTAATCAAGATGCACTTCGCGGATGAGATCCGGGTTTTCAACCAGCACTTTGGCAGACCAGAGGCTGTCTGCCAGGTTACAGCCGCGCGCTTCCAGCTCCGTTGCCATCGCGCCATCCAGCACCACGAAGGGCTGCTTTTCAAGGAGGGCGGTAAGCGGATTATTCTGCGACATGTTCAGGCTCCTGCGATGTCAGATTTCGGGTCAGGTAGTACGCACCATAACACAGGGCGACAAACGGCAGCCCGCAGTAAAGCGCAATGCGCTGGCTCGGATCAAACCACAGGCCGACACAGGCCACCACGCAGAGGACAAAGCCGAGCACCGGCACCAGCGGATACCACGGCGCACGGTACTGCAGCGCGGAGAGCGGCTGGCCGGACTGCAAATGACGGCGACGGAAAACGAAGTGCGACGCGCAGATGCTGATCCACACCGCCACCACCGCAAACCCGGAAATTGCAGACAGCGCCACAAACACCGTGTCCGGCGCAATCACGCTTGAGAACAGCGCCAGCACCCCGCCGAGCATAGAAACCGACAGCGCCGTCAGCGGCACGCCGTTTTTGTTGACGCGGGCAAAGCAGCGCGGCAGCGTTTTCTCATTCGAGAGCGACCACAGCATGCGTCCAGACGCGTACAGACCGGAGTTCGCCGCCGAGAGGATCGCCGTCAGGATCACGAAGTTAAAGATATCAGCCGCATAAGGAATACCGACCTTTTCGAACACCAGCACGAACGGGCTTTTTTCTACCCCGGCCTGCTGCATCGGGATCAGCGACGCCAGTACAAACACGGTGCCGATAAAGAAGATAATCAGGCGTGCAATGGTGGTGCGGATCGCCACCGGAATCACCTTGTGCGGATTTTCCGTTTCACCCGCCGCGATGCCGATAAGCTCAGTGCCGGAGAAGGCAAAGTTCACCGCCACCATGGTCATCAGGATCGGCAGGCCGCCGTGCGGGAACCAGCCTTCGGCGGTAATATTGCTTAAGCCCGGCGCGGGTGCACCGTCCTGCATCGGGATAAAACCAAAGATCGCCGCCCCGCCGAGAATAATAAAGGCAATGATGGTGACGACTTTCACCAGCGAGAACCAGAACTCACCTTCAGCAAAGAAGCGCGTCGAGATGACGTTGAGGCCAAAAATCACCGCGCAGAAGACCACGCACCAGGCCCAGACGGGCACCTGCGGGAACCAGTACTGCATACAGAACCCGGCGGCGGTAAAGCTCGACCCAAGCGCCACCGTCCAGGTGAGCCAGTAGAGCCACGCCACGGTGTAGCCCGTCGCCGGGCCCAGATAGCGGGCGGCATAGACGTGGAACGCGCCGGTTTCCGGCATCGCCACGGAAAGCTCGCCCAGACACTGCATCACCAGCCAGACCACCAGCGCGCCAATCAGGTACGCCAGCAGCGTGCCCGCCGCCCCGGTCGTCGAAATGATATAGCCCGTATTGAAAAATAACCCTGTCCCAATCACGCCACCCAGCGAAAACATAATCAGGTGGCGTGTTTTCATGGTGCGTTTAAGCTGCCCATTTTCTTGTTGTGTTTGCATATTACCTTCTAAACGTATGGACATCTAAACATCCAAAGAAGGTGTGTTATACCGCGATTGTTAATAAAAAGCTAGATGACCAGTCGCAGACGGGCACGCCGCGCGCTGAGTCGGGGATGGGTTGTGAGGATCACATAGAGAATCGGACGCCAGGCCATAAGCACCTCCGCAAGCAGATGCTTACAGCATGGTGCGGAAAGAGGCGATCTTCGGTCATTCGAAAGTGGTATCCGTGAATAACGGATTCATACCGCAACACCGCCCATATGCCGCATAAGACGCCGCCCCCCGGCGCAAGGGTTGGTAAATCCTACAATCAGTTCTATAGTCGACACAGTTTCTTAGTAACCAGGACTGACTATGCGCTTTAACGGACTGACCAAAGGTTTCTTTATTTTCATCCTCGCCCTTGTGACCTGGGCCTTCTTCGATGTGCTGTCGCCCTACTTCTCCGCGATTTTGTGGGCCGCCATCCTGACCATTATCTTTAACCCGGTGAAAAACAAACTGCGCGCTGCGCTTGGCGATCGCAACGGGCTGGCCTCGTTCCTGACGCTGTGCATTATCTGCCTGATCGTCTTTATCCCGTTGATGGTGATCCTCTCCTCGCTCGCCATTGAGCTGAACGTGGTGTACACCAAGCTGCAAGCGAACAACACACAATTCCCGGAAGTGATCGCGAGCATCTTTAACCGCCTGCCGGACTGGGCCAGCGGTTTTCTGGCGGACCACAACCTGACTAACGCTGCGCAAATCCAGAAAAAACTCTCTGACGTGGCGTTGCAGGGTGGTCAGTATCTGGCAGGCAGCGCGTTCCTGATCGGTAAGGGGACGTTCGGTTTTGCCATCAGCTTCGGCATCATGCTCTATCTGCTGTTCTTCCTGCTGAAAGACGGCCCCTATCTGGTGCGCCAGATCCTTGATTCCCTGCCGCTGTCTGATTTTGCCAAACAGCACCTGTTCGCCAAATTTGTCGGCGTCTCGCGGGCAACGGTAAAAGGCACGGCGGTGGTCGCCGTGGTGCAGGGCACACTCGGCGGGATTGCGTTTGCCATTGCAGGCATTGACGGCAGCATACTTTGGGGCGCGCTGATGGCCTTCCTCTCGCTGGTGCCTGCCGTCGGCTCGGCGATTGTCTGGGTGCCTGCGGCCATCTTCCTGTTCGCCACCCACCAGCTGTGGCAAGGGCTGTTTATTGTCGGGTTCTTCGTGATTATCGTCGGGCTGGTGGACAATATTCTGCGCCCGCTGCTGGTAGGCAAAGACACCAAAATGCCGGACTACCTGATTCTGATCTCCACCCTCGGCGGCATGGAGCTGTACGGCATTAACGGCTTTGTCATCGGGCCGCTGATTGCCGCGCTGTTTATCGCCTGCTGGAACCTGTTCTCAGGGCGCGATCACGAAGGTAACGCCGAAGAGCTGGACGCAGACTTCATCGAAGAAGGAAAAAACCGGCCAGATCTATGATGTTTCTCTTCATTTCAGGCGGCTCTGTGCCGCCTTTCTTTTCACGCTAAATCAAACATTTTCTATAATTTGAAAAACGCCTCCCCACTCTTGTCGTAGAAGGATCCCACAGGTGCGAATCGCCACGATTACAAACTGGGCCTACGGTGCCACGGTGTGCCTGACCCTCGCTTCTGGCATCGTTATGCTCCTGGCATCCAACGCCGATAGCGTTGAACGTCAGGCCGTTAAGCAACGGCAGGTGTTTGACCGGCTTACGGAAGAGATAGAGACAAATACCTGGATGCTCTCTGATTTAGCGCGCCTGTTCGTCATCAAAAAAGAACCCTCTATTCGGGAAGAATATCGGCAAAAAGAGAGCGAATTAAAAAGCATAGAGCATCATCTGGTGCAGTTAAAAGATAACGGCGCCTCCGGCGAAGAGCTCATGCTGCTTCAGGAAGGTTTAAAAATCATTGAGGAACTGCAGGACGAGCAGCAAACCGCACTCGACAGCATAGCCCGTGGCGAGCAACAGCAGGCCGTTGCCCTGCTTTATGGCCCTGTTTACGAACAAGAGATGGAGCGCGCGCAGAGCCAGATTGATCATTTCCGCCAGATACTGGATAAGCGCATCATTGCCGACGTGCAGGCGGCCACCAAAACATCGAAAGCACTGCGCACGGTGTCGGAAGTGATGGTCGGCCTCACGGCCCTGCTCTTCCTGTTCGTGATGGGCTTTATTCTCAAGCGTCGTGTGCTCCATCCGGTGGTTCGGCTGAGCGACGTCGTACACCGGCTGGCTTCGCAGGACTATGCCGTTGAAACGCCAAACTTTACCCAGATTGATGAAATAGGCGATATGGCCCAGGCCATCCGCATTTTCCGCGAGAACGGGCTGGTGCGACAGCAGCTGGAAAAAGAGCGCGATGCCGACTGGGCGATCCGCGAGCTGCTGGCTCGTATGACCCAGCGGTTGCAGGGCTGTGAAAACCTCGCCGACGTTATTAATGTGGCAGAGCTGTTTGCGCCCAATATTGCGCCGGGCGTTTCCGGGCGGTTATATATTTTTGATCGCGACCCCTGGCAGATGCGCTGCGCAGCAGAATGGTTGTCCCCGGAGGGTGACACACCCGCATTCCATCCGGATGAATGCTGGGCTGTCCGGCGCGGGCAGAGCCATCCCCCGGTGAACGGTGAACCTGACATTGGTTGTTATCACCTGCCAGAATCGCAAGCTCACAGGTCCCTGTGCGTTCCGCTCATTGCGCAGGGCGAAGCCATCGGCCTGCTCTCTTTCCAGAACATCACGCCTGAAACCGCGCCCTCCCGCGCGTATCTTGAACTTATGGCTGAAGCGCTGGGGCTGGCACTGGCCAACCAGCGGCTACGCGATGCTTTACTGGAAAAAGCGCTCTTCGACCCGCTCACGGGTTTGCGTAACCGTCATCACCTGGAAGATACGTTGCGGACGCAAATGGCGCAGGCCATGCGAAGCGAGCAACCGGTAAGCTGTCTGATGATCGACATCGATCACTTCAAGAGCATTAATGACCGCTTTGGTCATGAAGCGGGTGACCAGGTCATTAAAAGCGTGGCGTCGGTTGTTCAGCGCGCCACGCATAATACGGGTATGGCCTTCCGCTACGGTGGCGAAGAGTTCCTGGTTCTGCTTTCCGGTGCCGATGAAGAAGAAGCGCATGCCTGTGCGCAGAAAATTTACAACGGCGTGCATGAGCTGTCGCTTCGCTATGGGCTGACAGAGATTGGGCCGGTGGACGTGTCGATTGGCATTGCCAGCTACCCGCAACATGCCCAGAGTGACAGCCTGCTGCGCGCTGCAGACGTGGCCTTGTATCGGGCGAAAGAGCTGGGCCGCTCGCGGATTGTGAGCTTTGGGATGCTGGAAGCGAGCTAAGGGGGATGAGTCGGCCCCGGGTTCAGGGCCGTGTGATTGCCCAAAGCACCACCATGCCCAGCGAATTACTCCGCTTTTCGACGTACAGGGTGCTGTCGATAAAATAATTCCCCTGCGGGTAACAGATGCGGATCTCTCTCTTGAGTTCCGGCTCATAGACTTTCGCCCCCGAACAGCTTTTTCGGCCGCCGGATTCATACCGGTAAGGTTGACTCCAGGCAGAGTATTCTTCGCCCAGTAGCCAGGCCGCGGTAAAGATGACGAAAATGACCACCGGCAGGCTGAAGATGATGAGGCCGAGGTAAATTTTGACAACGTCAACAACGGTTTTGCCTTTGAATGCTCTCTTCGCGATGAACATCGCCATCACCACCAGCGGCAGCAGCAACGCGCCAACCGCAAGAACCTGTTCTCCCAGGACGGTGAGAAAGGTCACGCGATAAATCTGGATTGACCAGACAACAAAACCGAAGATCAACGCCAGCCCGCCAACGATGAGTGGGATCAGAAAGGCATAGCTATCTTTTTTCATGGTGAACAGTTCCTTGTCATGCGTCTGCGGTCAGAAGGGCGATCATCGCGCGAGTGGCTGCCGACTGACGACGGTGCGGCGCGAAGATCACGGAGAAAGGCCGCGAGCGCCCGCGTAAATGGGGCAGCACTTCGACGAGCTGGCCGCGCGCTATCCTGTCGCGGACGATAAATTCATAGCTCTGGCAGATCCCCATCCCCTGTTCCGCCAGTGAAACCACACCCAGCACGTCATCCGATATTTCGAAGGTTGAACGGGGCAGCCAGTCAACGTCGCGTCCATCATCCCGGAACACCCAGGGTGCAATGCGCCCCGTTCGCGGCATGATAAAAGGCAGACAGCGGTGCTGTTGCAGCTCATCCAGCGTCTGCGGGACGCCCGTTCGATGAAGGTAAGCAGGGGATGCCACCAGAAGCAATGCCGCATCTTCCAGCTTGCGCGCCACTAAGCCACTATCGGGCATCTGACCCAGACGAACAGCGAGATCGAATCCCTCCGCGATTAGATCGACGTTGCGATTGGTGATATTCAGTTCTATCTGAACGTGCGGATACTGTTGAGAAAAGCGAGCCAGCAGGGGCGGCAGACAATAGTGCCCGTAGGTGGTCGGAACGCTGATCCTCACGCGCCCCGTCAGATCGCCCCCCTGACCACGACCATCCCGTTCGGCGTCATCAAGCAGGGAAAACGCCGCTCGCGCCTGTTCCAGATAAATTCGTCCGGCTTCCGTGAGCCCTACGCGACGAGTGGTGCGCTGTAATAGCTGTCGTCCAAGACGAACTTCAAGACGGGACACCGCGCGGCTTAAGACGGAGGGGGTGGTTGAAAGGGCAACCGCAGCCGCGGTAAATGAGCCATGTTCAACGACAGTAATGAAGACTTCAACATCGCCGAGATAATCGAATTTTCTGCTCATTTTGCTCTTTCACGAACAAATGTTTTTCAATTTCGCTAATTTATCTCCGATTGGGAGATGAGTAAAGTGACCGCACTTATCACCAAAAGGCAAAAATTATGGATCTTCAACTCGCTGGTAAGACCGCACTTGTCACTGGAGCTACCGCAGGAATTGGGCTGGTTATCGCCAGCACGCTGATCGCACGAATGATCGAGGCTGACGAAATAGCCGCTATGGTCGCGCTGCTGGCAAGCCCACTCGGCGCAGCGTCTAACGGAGCTGCGGTACGCGTCGAGGGCGGCACGTTCCGCTCCATTCTTTGATACCGAATTAAGAAGCCGCTTCTTACTCTCTTCACCGGAGCATTTATGTCCCACTGTACCCATACTTTCTCCGCCATTGCGATGGCGGTATTGTTTTCTTTCGCAAGCTGCGCCAGCGCGGCGAATCAGGTGCCTCTTGAACGCTGGCGTAGCTATTCAGGCGTAAGCTGGGATACACCAGAGAACGGGCAGCCTGCGCTTTTTTCCGGGTCGGTTAATGCCCCAATCGCCGGTATTCACTTTGATGCAAAGGGCCGAGCCTTTGTCAGCACGCCGCGACTGGTTTCGGCCAGTGCACCCGCCACGTTAAGTATTCTGGATACCCGCACTCAGTCGGGCCCGGCGCGCCTGACGGCATATCCGTCACGCCAGGGTAATGCGGTAGATTCTGCTCCCGATCGGAACCTGCGCAACGTGCTCGGCTTTTATGTTGATCGTAAGAACGGCTGGTTATGGGCGCTGGATATGGGGTTCGTCGCGGGAGAAGCGGAATCCCCCGCAGGCTCGCAGAAACTGGTCGTGCTGGATCTCGACTCGGGCCGCACGGTTAAACGGATCCCACTGGACGGCGTGGCTGACCGTAAGGCGAGCTTCCTCAATGATGTCGTTGTCGATGAAGATCGTCGTATCGCATACATTTCCGACAGCGGATCGCGAAGTGCGCCTGAAAACCGTGTCGGTCTGATCGTTGTGGATTTCACCGCCGGCGCAGCCCGACGCGTACTGGATCGTCACCCTGCCCTACAGATTGAACCCGGCGTAAAAGTTGTTTCCCACGGTGCGGAAGTGTGGCCGGGTAAACCGCTGCTGATTGGCATCAATGGCATTGCGCTTTCTCCCGATGCTGAGACATTGTACTGGACGGTGACGACGGGAACACATGCGTACGCGGTACCGACTGCCGTTCTGAAGCAGCCTGGCTTAACCGATGCGCAGATTACCGGGCAAATCCAGAATCTGGGCACGGTGGGAGGCAACACGGACGGTCTGGTGACCGATGCAAAGGGCAACCTCTTTATTACGGATGTCACCCGCAACGGCATTGTCAGGTATGATCCGAAGACCCGTACAATGTCGCTTATTGCTGAAAATGAATCCGTACGCTGGCCAGACACGCCGGCTATTCGTCCGGACGGAGACCTGATCTTTACCTCAAGTAGCCTTAATGACCACTTTGCTGGAGTGGTCAAACCCGGTCATGAACGCTACGAGCTATGGCGTTTGCCACTCGATGCTCCACAGGGCACGAAAAAGTAACGGTGCACTACGCTGGACAATCGCTAAATATGACGACGCTGCCCATTGGGTGGCGTTTTTTTTACCTGTCCATGACAGATACAATCTTTGCGGTGAGAAAATAACACGCAATTAAAACGATCGTTTTTTAAACGCAAGAGAGTTTATTCAAGTCAGTGTAGCGTGCCTCAAAAAAAAGAGGCGTTGTATGTGATTCAAACGCCCCTGTCTAAAACCACACAAACCATTGATTTAGCTACACTTAATCTTCACATAAGTACAGAAGTAATAGCGACTCAATAAAATACATAAACTACTGTGATAACTAAATTATAATTCATATACTTCTGTTCAAAAGTGGAGGCCATAATGCGATTAACCCTAATGCTGGTATGCTGTCTGGTACAGAGTTTAGCCTGGGCTGGCGAACTGCCAAAACCCGTTGGAAAACCCATTTTGACGATTTACGGTAATATAGAAAATACCAATGAAGAGGGAAAAGCAGTGTTTGATCTCGCCAGCCTTGAAAAACTGGGTATGGTGAGTTTTGAGACGACATCTCCCTGGTACACTGGTCGTACAAAATTTGAGGGTGTCCCAATGGGCAAACTCATGGATTATGTTGGCGCGAAGGGTTCTGTCGTTAATGTTATTGCGCTCAATGATTACGCTACCGAGATCCCTCTCAGCGACTTTAAAAAATACAACGCCATACTTGCCTTAAAGATCAATGGCGAATATATGCGCATTCGCGATAAAGGCCCATCATTCATTGTCTACCCTTATGACAGTCTTCCTGAATTGAATAATCAGATTTATTACTCGCGCTCGGCATGGCAGGTTAGCAAAATGAAGATTGAATAGCAGTTCAGGAGAACATAATGAACAGGATACTGGTTGGTATCATTTTTTCTCTTTTTATCACGACAGGATATATTGCATTTCTTGTTTACGATCGTCAGCAAGAGTTGCAAAAACTGACTCACTACACTGAGTCCTGGTCCGTGGCTCAACTGGTATCAGAGTATTACCGATTTGAATCATGGCTTGGTCTGTACGCAACCGATACCGATGAGGTTACGATAGACCAGGCCCGCATGCGCCTCGAAATTATGCTCAGCCAGGGTGAGTTAATGAAGGAGGGAGATTTAGGTCGCTATATCGAAAGCGATAAAACGCATCAGGCGCTCGCTGCACGCCTGGAAGAAATACTTTCTTATCTGGATAGTCATCTGGAAAAAATGAGCCATGCAGAGTTAAAAAAATATTTGGCTGATATGCATCTGCTCGATGCGCCACTAAGCCAACTCTCTTCAAGTGCGTTAACAAAAGATATTAATACGATTAATGAATCCAATAATAAAATACAAATCCTTTATTATATTTATTCCGCACTTTCGTTACTTCTGGTGATATTAAGCTTTATTCTGGGGTTCTTAATGATCTACCAGAATAAAAACATTCTCAAAGCACACATGCAGGTTAAAAGCCTTGCTGACGAACTTCAGATATCAAAAGAAAAGCTGCAAATTCAGAACGCGAAGCTGGAGTATGATGTTTATCATGACTCCCTGACCGGCATGAAAAACCGCCTTTTCTTCTGGGACGATCTCAGCAAAATTAATCTTCAGGCAGACAAAAACCACATCCCTGTAACGGTGATGTTATTTGATTTAGACAGGTTCAAAGAGGTCAACGATACCTATGGCCATGACGCCGGTGATTTACTGTTGAATCAGGTATCCCGACGACTCACCTCAATGAGCAGCGCCACTGATACGTTTTACCGTTTGGGCGGAGACGAGTTTGCCCTTCTGTCGAGTGGCCTCACCGAAACGGCAGCCGTTTCGCGCGCAAAAGAAATCAGTAATCATATTAGCCAGCCCTATACCATTAATAACCAACTGATAAAAATTGCCACCTGTGTGGGTATCGTTTTATCTGATAATGAACGACGCTCTGATTATCTTTATAAATTTGCCGATCTGGCACTCTACGAGGCTAAAAAAGAGGGTTCACAGCAGATAAAAGTCTTCCGCCAGTGGATGCTGCAAAAATTGCAGGAAAGCAGAACCCTTGAGCATGATATGGCGCTGGCGCTCGATAACAATGAATTCGTTGTTTATTATCAGCCTATTGTCGATTCATTCAGCAATGAAATTTACGGCTATGAAGCGCTTATTCGCTGGAAACACCCTGTGAGGGGAATTCTGTCGCCGGATAGCTTCATTTCTGTGGCCGAAAAAACCGGCAAGATCAATGAAATTGGCAAAATTGTGCTTGAGATTGCCTGCCGTGAAGCGGTTTCCTGGGCCGTTCCGGCAAGAATTTCTGTGAATGTCTCACCGATTCAGCTGGGCAGCAAATCGTTTACGACGATGGTGCAGTCCATTCTGAAAGAGACAGGTCTACCGCCTAACCGTCTTGAGTTAGAGGTTACCGAGTCTTCGCTCTTCAGTGACAGCAACATGCCGATCAGTATTCTTAAAAAGCTGAGATCCTTGGGCGTAAAAATTTCTATCGATGATTTCGGGACGGGATATTCTTCACTCTCAAGACTGAGTGAACTGAATTTTGACAAAATCAAAATAGACAAATCCTTTGTGAATTCTATATCCACGCAAGATGAAGCACTGAATATCGTGAAATTGATTACCGGCATGGCCAAGAGCCTCAATATGCGGGTCATTGCTGAAGGCGTTGAAACCGAAGAGCAGCTTGAACGTCTTCAGGTGCTTGGCTGCGATCTCGTGCAGGGATACCTGTTCGGAAAACCTCAGCCTGACGTAAACAAGGTAATCAGGTGCAGTTGAATGGGTGTTAGGGCTGTTTTGATCTAACACCATTTTGATAATCAAAGGTTTAAAAATGAAAAAGACAATGCCGCAATATACGCCTGTTGATTTATCTCGCTGGGCAAGGAGAGAACATTTTGAGGTATTCCAGTCATTTGCCGAATGTACAATTAACCAAACGGTTCTGATCGACATTACCGTGCTGCGAAAACACATCAAAGAGGTTGGCTGGAAGTTTTACCCGACGATTATTTTTCTCCTTTCTAAAATCATGAACCGGCATCCGGAATTCCGTATGGCCATGAAGGACAATGAGCTGGTTATATGGAATGAAATCCATCCAAGCTATACCATTTTCCACCCCGAAACGGAGACTTTTTCGTCACTGTGGAGCCACTTCGACGGCAATATGCATCACTTCCAGAACACCTATGCAGAAGACGTTGCGCGCTATGGCAATAACCTTTCTTACTGGCCGAAGGAAGAGTCACGGGAAAATGTCTTTTTCGTATCGTCTATTCCCTGGGTAACGTTTACTAACTTTACTATGAACATTGCGCACATGAAGAACTTCTTTTCCCCAATGTTCACGTTTGGAAAATACTACGAACAGGATGGGAAAGTGTTGTTGCCTGTGGCGGTACAGGTCCATCATTCCGTGTGCGATGGTTTCCATGTGGCAAGGATGTTTAATGAGTTGCAGGAGATGTGTGATGGTTTGCCGGAGCTGTCAGAGGGATGTAATGGCTAATGTGCAAAAAGCTTCTTTAACAACGAGTAAATGTTGTTAATTTGAATGTCAGAAGGCTGCGTTAAAAAGATGGTGCGATAACAGGAACAAAACACACACATAAATAGCTTAAATTCAATGATAAAAAACAACAACCACATTAAAATACCCCCATATATGCCCCCTTGCTAAAAAACATACATAGGTCACTTGCTTAGCTAATGGGCACTTCTAATTAAATGAATTTATTGAAAAAAATTGACAATACCATTTAACCATACCTTCCATTTTGAGATGTCTATTGCCAGTACAGCTAAAATTATTTGTATGATTACGAACCAAAAAATTATCTTTGAGTTCTTTTTATTATATTTAATACTATCAAATTGAATTCTACTTTCTGATAAATGATACAAACTTTCGGTTTTGCTTACTAACTCATCACATTTTTCAATTTGATACCCCACTTGATTATTTACCTTAGCATTCCTTTTTCGTGAGAAAGCGTTCAGCCAACTTTTTATTTTTTTTGCCCGCATGTAAAAAACGAAGTAATCATTATGTTTCTTCGTTAATACATCACCATGCTCATCAGTTACAACCTCTCCAACCTGCTTAGCTAAGGAAGTTATTTCATTAGAAATCAATAATACAAAAGAAATATCACTAACAAGACCTTTTGAATTAGCAGGAGGGTAGAAATCCGGGTATCCACTATTATCTTTCCCATTAATCTTATTGTAAATATAAAGAGCATCGAAAGAATATTTTGATGTATCATATATATTTAAAAAATATCCAGCATCATCTTTTATCAGATATGGTGAGGGGTAATAATGGCCAAACTCAGCGACTCTCTCTGCGCCTTGATTATTTGTACCTGAAAAGTAATCAACACCCTCTTCTATGCACATTTCTGGAACCGAAATAACACTGTTCTCATGGATTGAAATGCCTATAACGTCATTTAATTCCTTCCAAACCTTACAAACATCACTAAATACAAAATCAAATTTTTCGCAAATAATTTTAGATGCTAACCACGATCTATCCAAACATTTAAAGCCACTATTTTTTTTACTGTAAAAGTTAAGCCTCTCAAACTCTGAATCAAACTCAAGCTCACCGACAGCAATATTTTTTATTGCATCAGACGCCTCTTTCGCCATAAAAACATCATATGTCAGAATAAATAAATCGCTGCCATGCTTGTGTAAACTCAGTATAACAAAATCAATATACTTAGTTTTTGATGATAAGGGCTTAAGAGAATCATTATATTTATCCACCCCATTAACACTAATTCTCCCGAAGTTATAATGGGAGGAACCAAATATGCTTGAAACATCATTTATGCCTTCATATCGCGAGGCATTAAAAACACTTCTAGAATAACGATCTATCCACTTAGCTAATTTATCAAGATCTTTCTTTTCGATTACAAAGTTTAGTGTCGTTTTATACCAATTAAATTCACCATTGAGGAAAGAGACAAATTTAGGATTATCATTATGAAGATAACCATTTATGCTTCCGGTTTCCTCATAACGACTATTTACCTCACTGACTAACCAACGAGGAAATAAAACCGGACAATAATAAGCGCAATTAAAAACATATTTAGTATATGCCAACTTAAATCTATTATATTTTCTTTTGTTTTTTACTTGCATCTCTCCCCCAGCAAATCGATATGCCTCATTTTATCTTCATTGTGTTCTAAAAGTGTTTTTATTCTAATCGTTAGACAAAAAGTAAGAATAACAAAAATCGCACTATATCGCACTCGCTTGCGGTTTTCAGATCGCAAAAAATTTTTCAGTTGGGATTTTTTTACAAATGATAGCGTCAGACCGCGCCACAACTGGGATGTACAGCAAGCATGGAACTGAAAAGAGTGATAAGAATTTCAGCTTTTTACAGTTTAGCTTTACTCCTAAATAGTAGTGACTTGAATTAATTTATTGATAGTAAAGAGATATAAAATTTTAAGTGAGGTTTTTCATGATAACTGACGGCACACTTAAAAATTAAGCACCTGATTCTTATAAATATTTTTTCTTAGGCAACTGAAATTTAATGAATCGAAGCCGGGAAAATTGTAGTTACTCCCGGCGAGCCGTTCACTGGCTCTCTTTGGCTGCCAACAGGAGTTCTAATGCTTTTTGTCGCTCGTCCGGTGGCAAGGCATCCATTAGCTATAATCCGTCCCTGGCCGCTCAAAGCGCTGGGACTCATCGTGTGTGAGAAGGAAACGTTCATCACAAACGTATGCCCACACTCTACATTTGAGCAATAACAGTACACATCTGATAATTTGGGGTGCTTTCGGTTTGTTTTACTCACCGTTGCCGCAGACATACACTCCGGGCAGTAAATTTTCATCACTCGCATAGCTAAACCTCTATTACCTGCCAGAAGAAGGGATTTTGGTTCCTTCCCTCTTGTTCTGAACGTGTAACACTGGTAACACGTGTAACGCCTTTGATTTAATTGAAATTAATCTGTTACCAGTGAGCTAAACAAAGAGGTAACGCGTGGTAACATGCTGATTTTTGTTACCACTGTTACGGGCTTCTGGTGGAGCGTAGGAGGGATTGGTGGGACTGCCTGCGCTGGTGTGGATTTCAGGTAATAAAAAAACCCCGCCGGAGCGAGGTCAAAGTGGGGATGTTTTAGGATGGTTCAGGCTTCGGCCTTGGCAACACCAGGATATGTCATGCAGATCCCAGTAAAATAGTTAGCGTCCTAATTAATTGCCTGGCCGTGCTCCAACAAAGCCGGGGATATTTTCAGCAGGAGAATGTAAACCGGGAGGATAAAGAGACGGGACACCCACGGGGGCGGGTTGTGAAAGTATTTCCTGTTGTCTTCGACCTTATTGCACGTAAAATGACCAGACACATTTTGGGAAGGAGTCTTTAATGGATATTGCGCTGCTCAACAGGGGCTGGAACAGAACATGGTCAGATACCATGGTGAATCTTGAAGCCCGGAAACTCGTCGAAACAGCAAACCGGCTGTCAGCATTCTATTTGCAAGATAGTCTTACACGTATCAAGTTTGTCGAAGAGATAAAACAGGTTGTAGATAAAGAATTTGAAACAGCGCGACGAGCTAAAACCGATGAAGAATGCATTGCATGCATCAAAAATCTGCGTGCCGAAACAGATAATCTACAAGAACAAGAACGCCTGTTAAGAACCAGAGCCGCACAGCTTTACGCGAAGGTCGAATTTGTTAAGGAAAATAATAAAATCGTCGGTTATGTTATATCCGCTGTAAATGTGGTGCTGTCAGGCGTGGTTCTCTTTGGTGGATTTATGATGTTATCCACTATGGGGCCGATTGGTATGCTGGCAGGGGCAGTCCTGATTGCCGATGGAATGAACGGATTAACGAAAGAAGTGCTCAACTTTGATCAGCCAGCAGGACATAAACCCTCGCAAGGTATCATTGCTGACTCCGCGATGCATACGGCCCAGTTCATGGGATTTAATCCTAACACGGGCTTGGCTCTCTATAATGGTGTTACTCTTGGTGCCAGTGTGTACAGCATTGTAGGATTCGCTCGAAAAACTGGAGCCTGGAGATTATTCCGCTGGCTTCCACACGATTA